>PVKE010017430.1:0-30719 GCA_004027555.1 Craseonycteris thonglongyai
ACATATAGCTTTTTAACACACTTCAAATGCTTTTGCAAAGTTGCTTTAATTCAGACATTCTTGTTTCCAAGACTGAATGTCATCTATTTATAGCAAAACTGACCACTGGGTTTTAACAAAGAATAAACTTGCCTATAGAATCATCTAAAGCTCATTTTTCCTGATCAGCAGAATACCAATCAAGTATATTTTAACTGGAACAAAATAAAGCCTGAAGACTGCATATGACATAGGAAATGATCTACTGGTTTGTAAAGAGATGGGGCCCGTGTGTGAAGAACAATTTCTAAGTGGCCCCTGTGAGCACATGACGATGGGAGGGCTTAAGGAGAGAGGAAAAAGCATCCCATTTTACTTTTTATTTCACAAGTTCAAATCACCCCATTGCTCATAAGTCCAACTGTACAATAGCCAGGTTATTTTCCTCTCGGCACGCTCATCTGTGTAAATAGGTATTCATTCCCTTTACCACACTTCCATCTTTAAAATGAAGCACATGACAAATCACTCCACGTGTACACATGCAACATTCAACCCACAAGCAGGTGATTGTGTCAAGCCCTGCAGGGTCCTGGGTATGGAAACAAAGCGCCCACTTCCTAACTCCTAACTGGGAAAATCACTCAAAGCTTCAACATGCTTGCCCTGCATTCCCCCCACCCCCACCCCACGCCCACCCAGCTCCAGCACACGCATGTAGATGCCACATTCCTGTCCCCTCAAAACCAGCAATGAGGCTGACTTCTTCACTGCAGTCTCGCAAAACAAGCGCACACCAACGTGGCCACCAGTGACGTGACGCGTCGCTACGGCGGGAAGAGGGGCAACAGGCCCACGTCTGGGGCGCAGGGCCGCTCCCCTCCGGAGCTCTCTTCCTGCTGCCGTGCGTGGCCCTCCTGAACCAGAACTGCAAGCATGGAGGCACCGTCCTCACAGCACCGCCGACGTCGGGGAGGTGAACCCTGGGCAGCAGACACATGGCTTTCCTGTAGTGCTGGTCTGTGCATCACACAGGGCCGAGCTCCCTGCTCCTGCTCCTGCCAGAGGCACAGGGGCCCCCCAGCTGACAAAGGCCCCGATAGGAGCCCCAGACTCCTCTTCCAACCCGACGCCGTGTGTGAAATGCTCACGATGAGCGTGAGCACAGACGGGCACTCACAGACGTCCGCCGTGGGGTCCTCACCCACCTCCTCAGGCGTCCTGCCCCTTGCTCAGAGGCTTGTACATTATGACCACCCCACCCTCCTCCTTTCTGTCACTGACAGCTCCCATGACTACAGGTCCCACCCCAGATCCCACAGGGCTGGAAGCTTTCGACACACGTGGACAGCCCAGCCTTTCTGTTCCTTGTCCCCTGATCTCAGTGGCTTTTTCCTGCCAGTCCACTCAGTGACCTGGAATCACTCCATCTCCAACCCTCAAGCTGCTGTGGTCTGGCCCCGAGGCCGTCCCAGGGCTTGCAGGCCCCAGCTCCCGCCTCCACTGGCCTGTGGCCCAAGCCAGGCCCCAGCCCCACCCCATGATCACACGGCACACCGCGTTCAAACCCGTGCTGTTGCATCCATGGGGCAAAATCGCATGACTCAAGCCTTCCTCCTCCTCTTCCTCTGGGCAGTCACATGGCAGGATGGGCACAGCGCACCATCAGTATCAACTTCTGCCGTGTGCTGTGGTCCTAAGTCAGCCTGCCCGCCCTACCCCCACCTCTGCAAACCACCTCCATTCCAGACCCCCACCTCTTGTCCCGATACTTCCTGCTGGGCGGCGACTTCCCTATTTCACACAGAAAGCAGAGGCCACCGGTGGGAACCCCCCCTGCTTGCTGCTACCTCAAGAGCACCCTCTTCCTGTCCTCGGATTTCTGCAGAATGGCCACTGGTCAACGTGGCCACTGGTCAACCCGGCCACCTTGCCTTCCTGCCGACCCCTCTGACCTCCCCAGGAACTTGCGGGAAACTTATCAGCTTCCCTTCCTCTCTCTAAAGTGAACCACATTCTCTCCCTGAGACCATTCCCATCTTACATGTGCTTAAGCACCTTCCATCTTAAACAAACCAGAAAACGCTCACCTGCTTGCAGCTCCAGCCTGTGCTCATGACTCACTCACTCACTCATTCATTCAATAGCTCCCCAGGGCTCCTAGTTCTAAGTGCTGGGTGAGGAGTCTCGTGCCTGGTTAAAGGGTGTCCAGAGAAACTGCCTGCCCCCAGAATGCTTGGTGAGGCCCCTAGCACCACAGGGACAGGCGGGCCCACCACGCCCCCTCCGGGGTCTCATTCCCAGCCTAGCACCCCCATTCCCAGTCTTTATCTGAGGCCCTGGGCAGGGCTCCTTGCCCACCGAGGCCTCCTCACAGGGCACGAGAGGTCCCTAAAAACGCCCTTCTTCTCCGACTGTCGCCTAAAGGAGCCCTCCACTGCCCTCGCCCAGATGTCACGGTCCACAGGACTGCCCCGCGGGGCTCCCTCAATAGTGAGCTCGCCCCTGCCCGGCCTGGTCCACGGGGAAACGGGCCGAGGGGAGCCGGCACTCCTCGGGCTAGCCTCTCTGCAGTACCGTGGCTGGAAGCAATCAGGCTGAATTAGCCCTTTCACTTGGGGCTTGTTTTCATCGGCCCCTCCAACCCCCTTTTCCGGCCTTTCTGACCTCCCTAGGAACTTGCGGGAAACTTATCAGCTTCCCTTCCTCTCTCTAAAGTGAACCACATTCTCTCCCTGAGACCATTCCCATCTTACATGTGCTTAAGCACCTTCCATCTTAAACAAACCAGAAAATGCTCACCTGCTTGCAGCTCCAGCCTGTGCTCATGACTCACTCACTCATTCATTCAATAGCTCCCCAGGGCTCCTAGTTCTAAGTGCCCGGCCTTTCCCGACTTGGCTCAGCTTCTGCCGATGGGAAATGAAGTGAACTAGGAAATGAAGTGAACGTGATAAGGTGACTGCCTTCTCATAAGCAAGTGTCCAAGGGAAGTATTACACTTACGTCTTCTAAGTGAGAAAGGTAAAGACAGTTTAATTTGTACGACAATAGGTATTTTTCTTTTATTACCATCTTCCACGTGATCTTTAAAATGAAACTTATGACAAATTGTTTCCATTTGTAAATAGTCAAATCTATGAGGTATATTCAAGCCACAAGAAAATGGCCTGTCTGAAACCTTGCAAATTGTCTATTAAATAGACTTGGTGGGGTTTAAATAAGAGGCCTCCATAGGATGTTCACCCGTTACACCTTTGTCATCTAAGCACCACCACCTGCCCTGTACTCTGGTCCTCCCATCAATCCAAGCTAGTCATTCACTGCTTCATGAGCAAGCATCTGTGAACAGGACTATGTGCCGGGTATTTGGTAGGTTCTAGACCGACAGGAGGGAAGAAGACTGAGAAGAACCCAGTCCTTACGGAGCTGACACTCAGATGGGGAGACAGATCACAGGATGGGGTGAACTGTACGAGGGATAAACAGGGACGGGGTAACCAGAGAGCAGGAAGGGCCTCCTGAAGAGGTGAGCGAGCAGAGGCAGCAATGAAGCTAACCCACAGAAAGCCGGGGTAGGGGGTGAAAAAGTCACCCCAGAAAAGAGAAATGCAACTGCCAAGGGCCCCGGCAGGAAGACTCGGCACAGGAAGAGCTCACTGGACACTGCAGCCCCAGGAGGGTGGAGTGAGGCGAGGCAGGTGGTGGGAGCAGCCCACAGAGGTGTCAGCGCCAGGAAGGGACTGGGGCTTTAGGCCAAACGCTACAGGAAGCTTTGGGCTCTGGCTGTAAGCCTCGGCTCTGGTCCCTGACATCATGCCAGCCATCGCGTAAGGGGGGCTCAGGCCTCTCCCCCGGACAGGACGGAGCCCCAGCTCTCCCTGCTCCCCACCAGCATGCCCTGTCTCACCCACCTCCTCAACCTGTCCCCAGCCAACCCGTTCAAGTCCCCCCACCCCTGTGCAGCCTGCCACACTCCCAGATGCCTCAGCAAACTCCTCTACAACCTGCCACCTCCTCTCTGATCACAGGCCACAGGCCACCTCCCACCTCCCACCTCTGTCTGCTCTTCGGTCTCCCTGCACCCTCTCAAGGGGGGTGTCTCCTCTCCCAGGTACCCTGTACCACTGGGCCAGGTGTGCTGTGTGTACGCCCCTCGTCTCTGGCTGACATTGTCATATTCACTTGTTTGTAAGTTTCCTCCAATTAAAACGCACACCCCATGTAGATGAGGTCTTTGTTTTGGTCGCTGTTATAACACCAGCACCTAGAATAGGGCCAAACATACAGGTACTAAGAGAGCTGTTCAATGAGGAAACTGGATCACCTCTGAACTCACAGTACCATCCATTCGACTCGCTCCAATCTCTTATCACTGACTTCTCTACGTCTTTCTCCCCTCTCAACTGTGGGCTCAAGAAAGTGGAACCAGCACTTCACTCCCCTCCCCCAACACTTAAAGCAACTCCGTCCAACAGAACTTCCTGCAATGGGATGTCCCACTCATGCACCATCCTACCTGTGCACAGGCGCTCGCACGTGTGAGCACCTGAAACGTGGGAACTTTAAATTGCATCTAATTAATTTAAATGCAAACAGCCAGATGTGGCTAATGGCTACTGTGTTGTCTAAGAGACCTATGAAGTAGAACACAAAACAGTGGCTGAAGAATGAGTGGGGTAAGCCATCACGGCCACACGGGTATTTCTCACATTACGACTGATGGGTTATTACACGGTCCTTCTGATTTGTCAGGCTGCTTAGAGAGCTCGCTGCGAGCAGGTGCCTGACTTACAACCTCCCGTCCCTCCCGGACTCGCCCAGAATCCTGCCCACGAGATAAGCTGAGTAAATACGACAAGGAACGAGCCTTTAGAACAGGAAAGGGGCAAATAAAAGCTCTCGATGCGATGCTCTTCTGGGTCAAACGCTCCACTTCCGTGACAGGCAAACAAGAATCTGCCAGCATGCAAATAGCAAAACGCTCACATAAAGGCGGTTCCGCTCCACTCCTATTTTTAACCCCGTCAAGAGGGGAAGTAGCCCTGATCCAGTCCCCAGGGCATAGCACGGAAACAGGGCTTTAAAAAATAATCATCTCTTATCAGGGTTCAATGCCTTAACGAGCAACTTCTAATTCGGTATCAGGTCGCTCGCTGCTCGAGGACCGGGTGTTTTTTTTCCCCCACCTCCCGTCACCCTACTTGCTCGTGGCACCTCAGCCGTCTTCAGGGTGCAGCCCCGGGCAACGGACCCGGGCTTGCACGCGGCCGGCGCCGCACAGCCGAGCTCGGGGCCCGCAGCCGCGCGGAAGGCCACGCAGAGGCCGGGTGAGCGCGGCGGGCGGCGGGGGGCTCCCGGTCACGGGCCGCGTGGGTCTCTCGGGGAACTTCTGGAGGCTCCGTGAGCACCTGGGAGGCTGCCCGGGGGCGGGGGCGAGCCCTCCCGCAGCGGAGGGGACAGCGGAGGGGACAGCGGAGGGCCCGCCCCGGAACGCTCCCCACCGCGGCGGCGGCCCGGGCACGGGCTGCCTACCTGCGCGGTCAGGCCCTGCTCCTCATCGTCCTGGCCGCTCAGGACCCGCCGCAGCTTCTCCATGGCCCTGCTCCCGGGCCGCAGCGGCTGCCACTCGCGAGTCAGAAGGGAACCTGAACGACTTCCGCCTCCGACCGGAAGTCCGGGGCAGCGCTTCCGGCGCGGCCCCTGCGGCCGCCGTAGCAGCGTGCGCATGCGCGCCGGGGCGCGCGGGGCCTGCCGGGAAGCCACCTGCCGTGGATGGGGCGTGCAGGCGGCTCCGCGCTGCGCGGGTCTCGGGCCGGAGGGCTGGGTGGGCGTCGCCTCGTGGGAACGCGGAGCAGCCGCCGCCCGCACGGCCATCGCTGGCTGGGTGGAGAGACCCCCGGAGGCGGGTGCTCCGGACGCTCGGTGCCGCGCACCCACACGCCCGGGGCTCAGGCCCCAGGCCTGGCAGCTGGAGAAGCAGGATCCCGGGGGCCAGCGTGGGAATCCTGCAGGCAGGGGGTCAGTTCCAAACCGGGGGTTCTCCCTGCAGGCCGGCTTGGGGGGCGGGCGGCCCAGTGCACCGCGAACCAGCCCCCTCCCAGCCTGACCTCATCAGCGCACCTACTTGTCCAGGTTAAGTGAGAAGAAATTCGGATTATCTCAGTGGAAACAGGAGGCCGCCCTGCTCCTTCTCAAATCATGAGCGGTACTTGTTTGCAGTTCATCTTCCAACTAGGAATTTGACCCTGAACCCCCTACTTGGAAGCTAATCCAACCCACCTGCCCGGTTCTGCACAAATACCGCTGTCCTTTGACCAAGTGTTGACTGTTCTCTGGGCAGCGCTGGGTGAACAAACACTAGCAGATGAGGAAGTGGCTTTTTTGGGGGGTCCTGTTCACCCTAATGCTACGGAGAGGTTAAGTATCAGGGCCGCCCGTAGAAGATAAATTCCAGAGGACCCTGCAGCTTTTCATAAGTGGACTGAACCCAAGGTCATCCGTGGTAAGTTCTTACTTTTGGAGGTTAAGATCTCAGTGCAAATGTCTTTTTTGTTTGTTTTTTACGTCACCCACTCATTTCTTCCCTAAAACCTGACATAAGGTGGACCCTCCCGGAAGACTGCTTTTATCTGTCCTGCTGCCTTCAGTAGAGATGTTATCTAGTCTAGCATGTAAGAATGTTTTATAAAAACCCTAGAAAAGCAGATCACACGCTTCCTACGATAAAAACAGTCCAAGGCTCAGCTCTTTTCAGGGAGAAAAGACTTATTTGGCCTATTTATTACTAAAGTGTAAAGTCTTATCTTTTTCTTAACTGAAAAAGTTCAGAAAATTAGCATCGGCTATAAAATCATAAACCTCAAAGCTTCTGTTAAGAGTATACCTATACATTTTTTTAAGATTTATTTTTGTTTTTTGATAGAAGGGGAGGGTCCAGAGCAGTCTCCATAGTTGACAGCATTAGTTTTCCATGTAGTTTCACTCCACAGGTGGGCGCGGGGCTGCGCAGGGCGGGAACCCAGGGCTGGGTTTCGATCCACAGACTCCAGGCTGCAAAGCGAGGGCTTAACCCGCTGAGCCATCCCAGCTTCCCCACCTATAAAATTTTTAAAGCTTTTCCTTTTGAATATAGTAACTTAACAGCTCAAGTTTCCTGAGAACTACTGCACAGCTTATGGAAGGTGTAACCCCATGTAGATAATAAAATGATTAATAACAGCCTGGATTAGAATCCAGGCTCCCTCACTTTGTAACTGAAATTTGGAGCAAGTCAACCTCAATTTGTTTCACTTTCTCACATGTGAAGATCAAGGTGATAATAGTTGCTAAATAAGGTAATACTACAACCGGTCCTCTAGTCACAGGTTCTGTATTCGCCCACTTGCCAAAAGGTATCCTAAGCTCACAGTCAGTACTTGTGAGCACTGTCACGGTCATGTTTTCACAGAAGAGTGAAAACAGGCATCCAGGAAACATGGTCCCAGCTGACGGAGTGACACTCTGCCTTCTCTGTTCTGCTCCTGCCATAAGCAAGTGCCCTTCTCGTGGCCCATTCAGTGCCCCGTTTCTGCATTTTTGTGCTTTCTGCTGATTTCACGGATAAAAACGGCCCCAACGTCAACTGCTGAAGTGCTGTCTGGTGTCCTCAGCACAGAAGGCCGTGCCGTGCTTTACGGAAAAACATGTGCGACACAGAAGCTTCGTTCAGGCCATGAGATTAGGGTTCAGAATCAGCAGCATGTGCTAAATCTGGTGTCTTTAACTAATTCTTTTTTAAAGATTTATTTTATTGATTTTTGACACAGAGAAACAGACAGAGAGAAGGGGAGGGCCCAGAGCAGTCTCCATAGTTGACATTAGTTTTCCGTATAGTTTCACTCCACAGGCGGGCACAGGGCTGCGCATGGTATGTGGGTCCGCATGGGCCGGGACCGGGATTCGATCCTCGGTCCCTGGGGCTTCAAAGCGAGCGCTTAACCCACTGAGCCATCCCAGCTTTCCCAAAATCGGGTGTCTTTAAACAGAAGCACACAGGAAGCAAGGTTACCTATGGATCGGTTGAGGACTGTCGCCAGAGGCCCAAGCCATGCCTCTGTATTCACTGATGCACTCTGCGGGACCCCACAGAACAGGACAAGAACTGACCGCACAGGAACCTGCAGGCCTGCCACGCAAGTGCTGAGAAATGTGGGCTTTGCGAGTCCAGTGGTCGCTGGTGGTCCATCCTGTGTCATTTCTGCCCTGGATCCCGTCTCCCCAACCTGGTGAATGACTCAGCGGTCTGGACAGAAACCTACAGTGAGCCTGGACCTCTTGCCCGTAAACCTAGAAAAAGACCTAGGAGCTTTCTTCTCCCTCTTCCTGCTTCTCCGCGAGAGAGCTTTCTGGAGCCAAGCCGGGCACAGAATTGGGGGCACAGAAAGAATTGGAGGCGGCGGCTCGTGCTGAGCGCCGCTCCCATGCTGCTCCCGTCCAGGCCCGCCAGAGGGCGTACTAGGCCTGTCTGCACACTTGAAACAGCCCCCGTGCCCTTAGACTGGGACAGAACTGCCGATATTTAACCCCTGCTCCTTTACTGCCTCATAAACTTACACCCTTCTCTGAACATGACAGCAAATCTTGGTACAAAAACTAATGCCATAGCTTTTCTTCCTTAAGGACTGAGACCCCCGCATGCTTTGTGAATGAACAGTCAGCCGCCTATTAGCGGGTCTGTCACCATAGTTCCCTGAATGTCCCACAGCAAAGGAGAGGAAGCCAGGGCTTGGGCAGAGGGAAGGAACTGGTTGTCCAGGTGTGCGCCGGACAGAGAAATGCGGGCGAATTGCTTAGCAGGAATGGCTGAAAGGAAGGGAGGAGACAAACAACTGCTGCTCATTTTTCCAGAGGGTTTCTTTTCTGTGGCGATTCCAGGTCTCTGTTCCTGATGTCATCCCTTGACTGCTCAGCCATGAGGGTGATGGGTGGGGGCTGTCCCATTGGAAGGAAAGGTTGCAGCACCCCACTTCCAACTGAGCCAGCAGCAAATGGGGGTGCCTTGTGTTTCCATATGGTTGGTTACGCAGCTATGACCGCTGCAAATGCTGACCCCCCTGCACCGTAAATGTATTTAATACGTAGCTCGCAGCCTCTCTGCCAACGCCACCACTCGGGAAACACACAGAAGGGCCAGGGCCGGAGAAACCCCAAAGGCCCTCCACATTCGGTACCAGTGTACCTCAAATATCTCCACGAAGCTCTGAGGACCCCCAAGGAAGGGGGCAGAGCCTGGTAATAGTGCCCGGGGCCCTGTCCTCTGCACACGCTGTCATGCTGAACGCCAGGGCGTTCTCAGCGCCCTTTCTGTGAGTGATAGACAACGGGTTGGTCATTTTAAAGCAACCAAGAACCTTGAGAAAGTGAAAGGGAAATCCTGCCCCAGAGGAGCAGTCGTGTGCACGTTGGTGTGGATCAGGGGTCTCCAAACTGTGGCCCGCGAGGCCCTCTCATCCGGCCCGTGGAGACCTTTTTATCTGAAAAAAATAATATTAAATAAATAAAAACAACATCTATGTTTTGATTCTTTTTTATTAGGACCCCGAGTAGTCGGCCCCCAAACTGCTGTTTGATAGTTAATGTGGCCCGCGGGCTGAAAAGTTTGGGGACCCCTGGTGTGGATGATCGCGCTCCCCTCTGCACTTTGTGCACCTTGGTTCTGTCCTCACCTTTGTCCTTGCTGGTACCTGGGCAGGAACTAGCCCAATCCTTTTGTCTTGGCTCCTTCCTCTTCCTGGGAAGGCCATCAAGGCTGCCTCCTCCCTTGTGCGTGTAGGACGCTGGTGTCTGTGTGCTGGCAGGTGTCTCATCAGAACATCTGGAGAGTAGTGACCTTGTGGGCCCCTCCCCGCACTTCCTCCTCAGGCCTGTGGGGGAAGTTCATTCCACCCAACCTGTCAGCTGACTTCCTTTGAGCAGAGCCTTTCCTGCCCAGTCCCCATGGCATATGCTCCTGCCCGGGGTGCTTGGTTTCCAGCGGGGTAACACCCCCAGGCCCCTTCAGAGGGTCAGGAAAACCCCAACAGAAGGAAAAAGATTCCAGCCCACAGATGTCACAGTGGCTGGAGCCAGGACAAGAGGCCCAAGCTTCAGGTTACTTTAGAGGCCCGGGTGGGCCAACTCTACAATGTTGCACCATAAGTGCGGCTCACACCCCACTGCTCTAGCTCAGGCGGCCGACTGCAGCCCCTTCCTGAGACCTTGCCCAGCTTCAGCCCTAGTTGGCTGTGCAGGAATGAGCCTGAGGGATCCCAGGATGACACTGTTCCTGCTGAATGGCCCCAGGGGCCCCGCCCTGCCCTGTGCACTAGCAGCAGTGCCCGGTTTGTGGGCCTCCGGGCCGTGTGGGCCCCACGGAGAGCACAGATGGAAATGCTCTAACCCGGCAGCACCTCTGAAGAGACCAGATCAGGACGGCACTCCCAGCACATACAGCCCCGACCTCTGCGTGGTCTGCTGCCCTCCCCCATCACGCCGCAGGCAAGGCTGTGCTGATCTGCAAAGTCAGAAACCTCTCATGGGGCCGCGCACTGCCAGCAAAGCCGACAGGGAAGTTCTTGGGCACTTGGAGCCAAGACCTGGGAGAGGGGCAGGTTGTGGTTCAGCCCTCCCGCCGTGCGTGTGCACAGTCACACACTCACTCACACCCAGCCCCCAGTCTTGACTCAGCTTCCCCAGCAGCCAGGGCCAATGGGGCTGCAGGCGCGTGGTCCCGACAGCTGTCTGGGGACAGGAGTCCTGGGCTGGCCTTCCTTCAGCCACAGTACTTGCGGCCTTAGCCAGCGTCCGCCCTTGAGAAAGAATGCATTCTGGGAAGCTGAGACCATGGACACTGTCCAGAACCCACCCTGCCAGCCCGTCCTCACCCTGCCATCTTAATCGTTTTCAACCAGCTCCAGTTCACACCTACAGCTGTCTTTTCAGGGATGTAGTTCTGAGGTTTATCTAACAATTCTTATTTGACAAACATTTAAATCATTTATTGCTTACAAGTGACAGCATTTCAGTATACACACTGCGTGGAAATACAGATACCTTTACACACTGCCGATGGGATTTCATATAGCAGGCCAGCCTTCGGCTGTCTCGTGGTCATTAAAGAAAAAGTCAAAGACTCTGGGTATGTAAGTGCCAAAAGTTACAGATTGTGTTCTCGCCCATCTCCATTAATTAAATTCTAATAGGTGATAGGCATTTTACTGCAGACAGAACATCACTGGGCATGATTTCAGTGATTGCATATTCTGAGCTGGTCTTTATGAGGAGGAATAAAAGTAAAATATTCAGCACTCGTGAGGCAGCCGAGAGCAGGTGTGGGGCTCGGCTAGTTCTATAGAAACTGTCTGATTAGCGAAGAGGGCTCAGCCCATTTTCCTTAGCAACTATTCACGGTGCATCTGTGACGCGGAGCGGCTAGCAACGCCTTCCCCTCAAACAGCCAGTCCTTCCAGTTCCGCCGTTACGCGGACACCTTTTTACTCATCCTGGAAACAAACACAAAGGCAGAGTCCATGAGAGAGAGTTTCACCGCCAGCCTCGAAGGCCTTGATAGCTTTAAGACACCTTTACGTCAAGTTTATTTCAACTTCCAATTTCATAAAAGCATTACAGCCTATGACATGCATTGTACTAACTGCCCAGTCACTGTCCATTCAACAGTGTGTTTTTGCTCCGATCACACTTCCCCAGCCGCTGGCACACACCTGTACACACACCCACACACACTCACGCCCCAGCCTCTCAGCATTGAGCTTCGCTCCCCCCAGCCCCTGGAAGCAGACAGGGTGAGCGGGCAGGGGCTTACTCGTGCTTGATGAGCCGTCCTCCCTGAACGAGCTGGGCCACCTCGTTCGTGGCGTGGCACGCAAACAGGAGCCAATTGCGAGGCTGCACCTTGTAGGCAAATCTCATGAACGTCAAGGAGTAACAGCACAGGGCTAGCAAAAATGTCAACGCGAGGAAAGCAATGAGTTACAATTCAGGAAACTAGTCGGGACCACCAGGCCAACCGCCCAAGTGCCTTAATCAGAAAAAGCTTTTCTGCTAGAACCCCTCACAGAAGACCAGGGATCCTCAAAAGCGCCCATGAATGGAAGTGATCGACGTCTGACTGTCAGGCCCTTTGTGACTCATTACCTAAGCATCCGAGGAAGTCCAATGCCGGGAGCAGCACGTGGGCAGACAGGAGTTCTAGCCACGGTACTGTCCCCCAGAGTTGTGTACGCGCTATTACCAGGAAGAACTGCCGTGCCGTCCCCTCAACAGTGTTAGTGTCAGATGTCAGGGTTTCAAGTTAACTCAGTGACACTTTTTCCAAGTAAAGTTCAAGAGGACCTACTTTCATCGGGGCGCAGGGAGTGTGAAAGGCACACAGGAGCACAGTTGTTCCCTGAGGACAACGCATTTCAGCTGCCCTGCCATCCCCACACCATGGAGAGGTGGCAGCTCGGGTGCGTCCTGCTCCTGGCTTCTCTCTAACCAAGGCTGTGCCGTCTGCTTCCACCAAACAGAGATGCAGGCAGCAGTGGCTCTAACCACCAGATCAAGTCCTCCGGGGACTCCAAGCTGCTACTTACCGAAGGTCATCCGCCCACTGATGATCTCTGGAGACTTTTTCATGTCATTGATGGCGGCAATGGGAAGACCCCAGTTGGCTACTGGCCCCCAGAAGTGCTATAAAAAATGAGGGAGAGAAAGAAGGGAGAGAGAAAAAGTTAAGGCGGATCTGTGAACAGCTGCAATTTCTCTTCCTTTGCACAGTCGTGTGAATTGCCGGAAACCTTCATGTTCACATGAGACAGATGGTCAACAGAGCCAATCGCTGCCCAAGTGTGTGCCTGCGAGTCAGCAGTCTTACTCGGTACGCCCAAAGCTAGAAAGCAGCTGGCGGTTTACCAAGGCCTACCGACTTCAAGATACACTAGGCAGCCTCCAACTGTCCCATTTAGAGAACTTTAAAATGAGATTAACTTCTTACACAATTTGCTCTTGTACAACATAAAACCTGCGGTAACTATTCTCCATAATGCAATGTTTAAATCATAACTTTTTTCAAATTTTCATTAAGTATTTGTCAGCATCTCTTAAAAGGCAGACCTTAAATTGGACACTTTTTCTGAAGAAAGGAACTTACTAAGGGAAAAAATGTTTTCAGCTCTTATGAGCTACATTCAGATCAGAGAACCTACTTGTAGAATCCCAGATATTAAGACTGGAAAATACTCTTGAAGTAACAGCAACAGCTGATATTTAAAATTGACTGACAGTTTTCCATTTGACAACCCTATGGCCACCCCGGGACACCCCAGGTAAGCTGACCATGCATAACAGCAGTGATACCCAACTTCCTTTCATTTCTGAGACTGAAATAAGTCCAGTGACTTTTTCCATGAAAAACTGTTGTATTAGTCTACAATTTGCAAATACTTCAAAATACTAAAGAAATGAAACACTGTTGGTTAACCACCCTTGCAAGGTATCAGGACTTTAAACAGTGCTCGCCTCCTGCCTGTCAGAGCATGTGAGATAAATGCAGACTGCAGAATACATTTTTAGATGTTGCATTGTTACTACTGACCAGTACTTAAATCCCACACTTTCCATTAAGTGGAAAACCAAGGGAGCTACATGAAAAAGCACAGCTGGCGTGATCAAAGAACACTGCAATGTGAGGACGAGGCCCAGGCCTTCAACAGTTGTGAACCGTCAGGGCACCTCTGTGGTCAGCAGCTACAGGTGCCGGGCCAACACCTGACGCACAAGCCCAGGAAGAGCTGCATATGGTGTCTTGGCAGCTCTGGGGGGCTAATGAGTCCTCTTGTCCTCAGGCAGGACGTTACCAGAGTAACATGCTCTGAGGGCACTAGTGTGTACTCCGTGAGCTGTACAAGGTGAGGACTAGGAGCACACTGATTGTGAGCAGGGAGCTACACTTCTTAAAAGGAGCACAAAGGGTAAAAATAATTTTAGCACTAGTTTACGAAGACATCTATCTAACCTTAGAAAACGTAACACATCCTTTCTACCTACACAAGGTTCTAGTGCTCTCGTTCCTCTCTTTAAGTTCATGCTTGTTCTATGATATTCACCAGCCAGTGTTCAGAAAACTAAGGAATTCCATGATTAATATTTGAAAGGAGAAAATGAACATATTTTGGATTAAATGGGGAAATACTTTTCTTCTATTATAATTCTTGGGAATAAATGGACATTCAAACGAATGAGTAGCGCTCTGCCCGGCCACAGGTCTGGGATCTCTATCGCATTTCATCAGACATCAGGTCATGACATTGCAAGCCCATGACACACCCGTCCTGCAGGGACGCTGACTCTAGAGTGGCCTACGGGAACACCGGGAGCACGCTCAGCCCGGAGCTCCCCAGCCGTAGTGGCTAGAACGCTACCTCAAGCAAAGCACACCAGGTCTGCTCTCCACAACTTAATGCAGAAAGCAAAAGCCTGAAATGAAGCAGAAACTATTTCTTACCGTACTATTTCGTGAGAAATCACCGAGGTTCAGACCAGGGAAACATGAAAAAGAAAAAAAGAAAGAGAAGATCAAATGTTTTCAAAGATCCCGGTTCTATTAGGTACTTCAATGTCACATGCTTCAAGTCTCAGTAACCGAACTGCAGTGTTAGCATCACGTTCTTTTTTCTTGAGCAAGTCTAGTAACAGTTCTAATAGCAACTTGGACCTAATGAAATTAAACCTTAATTTTATGAAAAATAAGCTTAATCCTTAGAGCAGAGTTCTCCAATAGAAATAGAATGCAAGTCACAAATAGGAACTACATGCATTATTTTAAAATTTCTAAAAGGAAACAGGAAAAACAGAAGTCAATTTTATTAAGTTTATTTATTTCAACAGATGAAAAGTATTTTCACTGGAACCCACAATCAGTGAAATCTTAACGAGACACTCACTGATATCCTACTTTGCGCCACGCCTCTGAGACCGGGTGTGTGCTCACACTCAGCTCCTGTGTGTCTGGACTGGCTACTGTTCAGGTGCTCAGTGCCACCTGCAGCTGTGGCTCTCACACTAGACAGCACAAGCCTAACTAGACCACTTCTTGGAAAACGAAGGTTGGAGAAATGAACAGCACTACAGAATCCTATCAACAATAAGCTGTCCACTTTCACTTACTAAACGGGCAGGTAATCACTTGCGACATCAGAAGTTTTCTAGTTCTCCTGCAGGCTGACGAAGCTCGATGCTCGCCTGCATTTCATCTGTCCTCCTCAAGCCTTATTTGACTCTCCAGTTCAAGTTAAAAGGGAGGGGTTTCTTTGTTTGTTTGTTTTTAAAAGATTTATTTTATTAATTTTTGACAGAGAGAAACAGAGACAGAGAGAAGGGGGAGGGCCCAGAGCAGTCTCCATAGTTGACATTAGTTTTCCATATACCATATTTTCCGGCATATAAGACGACCGGGTGTATAAGACGACCCCCTAATTTTACAGTTAAAACATAGGTTTAGGCCTATATTCGCTGTATAAGACTACCCCCGACTTCCGAGGCTGTAGTCTTATACAGCGAATATAGGCCTAAACCTATGTTTTAACTGTAAAATTAGGGGGTCGTCTTATACGCCCGGTTGTCTTATACGCCGGAAAATACGGTGGTTTCACTCCACAGGTGGGCACAGAGCTGCGCAGGGCAGGAACTGGGCCGGGAGCCTCCCACATAGGTCCCGGCAAGAACTGAACTGGGGGCACACCCCAGTTCAGCATGTGGGTCCGCATGGGCCGGGGCCGGGATTCGATCCTCGATCCTCGGTCCTCGGGGCTTCAAAGCGAGCACTTTACCCACTGAGCCATCCCAGCTTTCCCAAGGGAGGGTTTTAACAATCAGAATGGGGGATAGTCAACTGTGTTTAGCCGGTCGAAATTAAAGTAGACAGGAAAGACAGGTAGGGCAGGCTCTGCCTCTCCACCTGCAACTTCATTCCGTTTCTGAAGGCCAGTGATGAGGCAGGGAAGCCCCAGCAGGGGCGGGCATGGGTGCAGCATGGCAGGGCAGAGCACACACAGGAGAGAAGGTGTGCACTAGTGCCTAAAACCTCACTTCTGTTCAAAACCATTCTTGTGTGCTACAGTTTTCCTTACCATTCTCAGTCAACATTCCCGTTTCTTAGAAAACAGGCTTTATAAACAGGTTCAGTGTCCTGAGGGTGTTGTTTTCTGCAAGGCCAGTTTTTGCAGGCGGCCAGTGAAACGCTAAACCATGTGATTTCTGAGGTCTGTTCCAACTCTAACATTCCGTAATTTGAGAAGGGTTCCCTGTTACTCCACTGCAACTTGTCACCTGGTTAATAAGCGTAAGTGCTCAGAGTCGTCCTACAAACTTAGAAGTTAATATCAACCGAGAGCAGGATGCCTTCGTAACAGCACACAGCCCACTAACGTCAGGTTTCTAAGTACGCTAAGCAATTAACTGACTTTAATACAACCTACGATCTAGGTTCCACTTAAGAAAATATTCTGTGCACATCTGTCCCAAAACACATGTGCAAATAGATATCCGTTCACCTCTCAGAAGGGCAGTAAATCTCTAGAATCAAACCCTGATTGACTCGCTCATTAAAATATGTCCTACCTCAAAACTTATTTGCTCATTCTCACTTCTTCTTAACCAGAATTCAGGAGAATGAGAGGAGAGGAAGAGCAAAAAAGGAGCATATTCCATCAATAAGATATGGAGGGACTAGCTCCTTTAATGTATGTATATGATATTAGAGATCCAGGAAGTGCTTGATTTGTCAATAGGTGAACAAGAGAAAACTGGGGGAGGAGAGGCAAAAGGCAATGAGGGAGTACAGGAACTGAGGGGCTGAACACAATAACAACAGATAAACTGAACATGTCCTTTTGTCAAGCACAAAGCTGTGTCGTCTAACAGCTACCAGAGCACAAGAGCGCAACAATGTGCCCAAGACCACACAGGGAGGAACACAAGGGCGAACCAACCCGTCACTCAAACTCGTCACCTAAGTTCACTGGTGCCGCCACCACATCACTTCCTATGACTTAACACTGAGCCCAGTTGTCCTGGTAACATCTTTTCCAGCTGTTTTTTCCAGTCCAGACCCGAAGTTCACACACTGCCTTTGGTTAGAGCCTGTTCTATTAACCCCCATTTCTCCGTGGGGGAATAAAAAAATAACCATTTTAAAACACACTTGGAAACCCACTTTATAAGAAAGACATCTTATTCACAAATGTGACTGACACGAGTTTATAATATGTGTGAAAGGTGATTTTGAATTTTTGCTGAAAAACTCAACCATGTTGCTGTTAAAATATCTGTGTAAATTCCAGAAGAGCTTCAGTTTAGCAGGTGTGTCCAGCCCCTCGGGGGCTGAGGAGGAACACAGATTGCGGCTGGAGGGGCGCACAGTCCTCAGAACAAGGCACTGCCGGGAGGGAAGTCCAGAACCTCCCTTCTGATCAGAAGAGAACTACTGACGTTCTCTGCTTTGCACTTTATTCTCCTTTGCAAAAGCAAGCAGGGGCTGGGGGCAAGCTTGGAAACACAATCGGAAAACGTTCTCCTCATGTCTAGAAAGGTTTCTCTTTCTTGGGGAAAAAAGCTAAAATAAAAGCTTCGTGTGAATTTTGATGCAGACCTCCCAACAACCCTCAATCAATGATTGGCAGAAATAGTGTGAAATCCCACTGTTGCTAAGAATGGCCAGGAAAACGAGGTTCCTTAAAAAAAATGAACTTAGACAAGGCTTGATTCAATTAACGTAATACTGGAGGGAAAAAATAAACATTAAAGCTACATGAAGTTAACCTTGGAGAGAAGGTGAGACCAGATATCAAAGTAGTCTACTAAAAAGCCTGGCTCTCAGAAACCTATCCAGTGGAAAATACTAAAAAATCTAGGAAAGTAGGGCTAACGCCCTTCCTATGTAACAGAACATTAGGGAACCATCAGCATAATTCTTATATGGGTAAGGTGTAAAAGCTTTACTTTGAATTTATACCAAACACTTTTATCCTTAGCTGTACCTCACTACTAACTCGTAAGGCTCATTATGCAAGGAGAACACAGTCATACAAAATGAAGGTAACATTCAAAGCCATAGGGAAACAACTGTGGGAACTGAGCATACCCTCCTATTACTAGTTAGCTCAGATTTTCCTAACACATTAACCCGATACCCTGCTTGGCACCACAATGCTAAACGTCAGAGTCTTAAAGCACAGAATTTTTTAATTTTTTTTTTTGTAGTCAGGAGTGAAGGTTTTCTTTCCAAATTTGCCACATGGCAGGCTGAATTATTTTCTCACCCAGCTGCTCTGTGAAATGAGAAGTAAATGTTATTTGCAATAACATGCACGATTAAAAGAATTAAGCCTTCTTATACTGGTAAAAATAAGTTGCTTTCATACTGTGCACGTCGGATAATTATACCAGCACTTATTTCTCCTCAGCCGTCATCACTTCATCTCTTTACCGCACTATTAAGGACTGAAAAACCATGCAGCCCCACACTGGCGTAGGTTTTTTTTAGGGTTTTTTAAATTATTATTATTGTTTTTGACAGAGAGAGAGAGAGAGAGAGAGAGATACAGAGATAGAGAGAGAACTGAACTGGGGTCACTCCCCAGTTCAGCACATGGATCTGCACAGGCCGGGCCGGGATTCGATCCTGGGTCCCAGGGGCTGCAAAGTGAGCACTTAACTCACTGAGCCCTCCCGGCTTCCCCTGGCGTAGGTTTTAAAATCACAGGAAAACTAAAAATTAAGACTCCTAAGTAAAATACTTAAAACTGGGTTTCAAAGTTTTAAGGATCGCTAGAGCTGAAAATAAAATACAGAAAAGCGCGTCTCCAGGCCTTCCAGCCGTGAATGCCCTCGGTTCCCAGCTGGAGAGGAAGTTCACGGGAAACAGGGGTGAAAGACATGCCCTTGGATACACATCATCGTACGTCGGTTGGCAGAACATTCGCAGCCGAGAGCGTTTTGGGTTCCAGTCCCGCCCTGGCGCAAAGTTCTCCCGACGAGACTAGGGGAAGGCGAGCCCCCAGCGCACCGGGTTCCCGCGGCTGCAGAGGAGGCGCCACGGCGCCCCCGGGGCTCACCTTGAACCGCGCGCCGCGTTCAAGGCCAGGGGGCGCGCACGCGCACACACGCACGCGCACGCACAGCCCCGCGCCCCTGGGCGGGTTCCCGCGGCGCCCCCGGGGCTCACCTTGAACAGCGCGCCGCGTTCAAGGCCAGGGGCGCGCGCACACACATGCACGCGCACGCACAGCGCCGCCCGGGCCCGTCTCAGCCCCGCGCCCCTGGGCAGGGGCCCCGCTGCCCCCTCCACGCCCGCACAGCTCTCAGCGCCGTCCGCGCCGGGACGGGCATCCTCCCTCCCGGGGCTCGGCCCGCGCCGCTCCCCCGACCCCTCCGCACGCTGTCCGGGCCCCGAGTCCCGCTGCCCGCGGCCCGCCACCCTGCAGGCCCGGCGGGGTCCCCCTCGGCGGTCCCTGCCCCGGGGGGCGCTCGTCCACCTCATGAGGTAGTCCCGGAAGTCCTTGCTCCGGACATAGTCCGCCGCCTTCCGCACCAGCGCGCCCGCCATGGCCGTGCCGGACCCCAGGCCGCCCGCAGTCCCCTCGCCGCCGAGCCGCCGGCCAATCTGACAGAACGGACACCGCACCAGCCGGCTGGGCCGCCTTTACGACAGCTCTGCCCCGCCTTACGGCCGCGGCGCGCCTCCTGGCTCTAGGCCTATGGGAGGGCTCAGGTGGGAGGCGACGCAGCGGATTGGCTCGCACGCGCCGCACACCTCCCCCGCCCCTCGGCGCGGTGCGGCCGCCGTAAAATGGGCCGGCCCGGCAGTGATTGGCAGGCGGTTGCTGGGCATCCGCGGCTCCGCCCGCGGGCGTGGCGGGGACAGGACGCTGGGGCCCGATTCCTGGGCCCCTTTGCAGCGCCCAGGGCACGCGCACCCGGTGCTCAGCCCAGGCCCTGCGCGGATCGGGGTGCGCTGCGTTCAAGGGAAACGAGGGAGATTTCTGTTGTTCGCGGTTTTGTTTGTTTTAGTTTTATATTGACCCCAAATAAGTGCATTGAGTCGTTCAAAATGCCTTTGGTAGGGGAGGACGGGATGGCCCAGTGGGTTGAGTGCTCACCTTGCAGCCCCGGGGACTGAGGATCGAATCCCGGCCCCGGCCCGTGCGGACCCATATGCTGAGCTGGGGAGTGCCCCCAGTTCAGTTCTCACTGGGGTGAGACCCCGGCCCAGCTCCTGCCCTGTGCAGCCCCCGCCCACCTGTGGAATGAAACTATGTGGAAAAACCAATGATGTGCAACTATGGAGACTGTTCTGGGCCCTCCCCCTTCTATCTCTGTATCTCTCTCACTGTCAAAAACAATAAAAATAAATCTTAAAAAAACACCTTTAAAATGCCTTTGGTAAAGGTAGAGGGGACACTCTTGGACATCGCTAGCAGGAGCAGAAATCGGAATGTAAACATCTCTTCAGAGGGCGACTCAGAAGAACGTACTAAGGTCAGTAGTGGGCATGCCCTTTGACCCAGCAAGTCCATCTTCTAGAGCTACATCCTGCACACAAGCAAGTTTGTGCAATTTCTCCCGTACAGCACTTTTTTTTTAAAATGCTATACTATGTATTTGAAATTTATATAAATTAGGAAGAAATAATATCCTCAAGGGAGAGGAAAATATCCCAAAAAACCACAACCCAATCTCAGGTTGCCAGTATTAATTATTTTCTATTTTAAAATTAAATTTCCTTTAAATTTAGAAAAAGGTTAAGGGACTACATACAAAAATGAGCATTCTTATTACATATCTGCCTAATTGAAAACCAATTTTTAATCCCAATAGGTGACAATAACACTTTTCTAGTTAATAAAAGATTGCCAATCACAGGTCCAAATAACTTCATTGAAGGTTGTTTTTTTTCCCCCTTTAAGGTTTAGAGAATTTTGCCATTTCCATTTATAATATTTACTAGCTATTCTAGAATATTAAAGTAGTGTTGCATGCGCGTGTGCATGAGTGTGTGTGTGTGCACGTGCGTGCGTGCCTGAAATTGTCATGTGATCGGCCACGTATGAGCTCGTGGGAATTCGTGTTTGGAAACGGGAGTGGTTTTGTCCCCTGTGCCAACATGTCCAGAATTTCATTTACTAGTGGAAGGAGGAGAAGGTGTGGTTACTGAGGAAAGTATCGAAAAGAACTTCCGGCAAGATCATGGTTGGACAAAGCAACACTTTCTCAGCTGCTGCACGTCAGTTTCTGCAGAGTCAAAAATTCTGTACATATTTTGAAATCTGAACAGTCCTATGTAAATTATTTGTTGCTTAAATCTGTGAAAAACAAGTTCTTGTGGGGGGGGGTATACCTCTGTAAGTGTTGTGTAGAAGCCAGTGTTTTTACTGTATTGATGTAATCATTTTTAAATGTTCAGTGTCTTCATTGCAAAATGAAATTCATTAAAAATCCATGTTCCATAAAGAAAACAAAACAAACAAACAAACAAAAAACATCTCTTCAGAGGGCGACTCAGAAGAACGTACTAAGGTCAATAGTGGGCATGCCCTTTGACCCAGCAAGTCCATCTTCTAGAGCTACATCCTGCACACAAGCAAGTTTGTGCAATTTCTCCCGTACAGCATTGCTTCTAATACGGAAGGATTGGAAACGAGTTACATGTCCCTCCACAGGGAGAGAGTTAAATACGTCATGGGGCATTCATTCCATGGAACCCTGTACCAGTTACAATGAGGGAGCTCTGTGTGTGCACACCTGTGAGGCTCTTTAAAATTTATAAGAAGAAAAATCAAGGTGCAGAATCCTGTGTAATAATGGGAGAACCGGGATGGCTCAGCGAGTTAAGCGCTCACTTTGCAGCCCAGGGGACCAAGGATCGAATCCTGGCCCTGGCCTGTGTGCACCCATGTGCTGAACTGGGGTGAGCTTCCCATGTGGGGGCCCCCAGTCCCATTCCCGCCTTGTGAGGCTCCCACCCACCTGTGTGGAACGACACCATGTCAAAAACCGATGATGTACAACTATGGAGACGGCTCTGGGCCCTCACCTCTCTGTCTATGTCAAAAACAATAAATTTTAAAAAAGAAAAAAAAAGAATCCTGTGTAACATATGCTACTCACTTGTGCATGAGGACAGAGAAAATAAAATTGTATGTTGGCAAATACACAGGAGAATTGTTAGCAGTGACTGCGTCTAAAGATGGTAAACCCCTTTGAAGCAGAAGTAATATCGGTTTCAAGATGCTATCAGTTCAAGTTAAACTCACCCACTCTTGCTGCAAGAGGTTGTGTAAACACTGAGTTCAAAGGTTAGTTAGTTCTTGCACAAATGGAATGTCATTGCTGCAATTTGGGGCGGCCGACTTTGCAGCTAACTTAACACAGTGCTGTTTATTACTACCAAACATTCTGCCTGTTGGTGTCAGAAAATTTTGTAGAATTGTGCGTATTGATTTGAATTCCAAAAATGCCAACTGCAAATAGTCTCCTACCCATCTAGCTGGGTCACAGGTAAACTGTGAAAAGAAGTTTTTGAGCTTCAGGTTCGGCTCACTCATAACGTGGAGCGCTGCTGGTGAGAAGACATGTCACGCTGCCCATCGTCCTTGATTATGGAATATTTCAGCCACCTTCCCTTTGTTTCAAGAAACTCTTGCCTTGGCGGTAAAGCAGGAGCCAATCGCTGTACGACTCTCCCAGGACTCAACCTGCGTGGACGGTGGTGGATGCTGCGACCTTGGGCTGTCATTTCTTCCAATGGTCCCAGGAACTGGCGACGACGCAGACCATTTGCACGCACTTACTGAGCAACGGGACGACGCTGTCCACCACACTCTTGTAACGTCTGTCTCAGAAAGCAGAAAGTAAACCTTTTCCACATGTGTCACATAGTGCAACGAAGCAATAAGAGAGATCCCGATTCTCAGCCAGGACAGCCGGGGCACCGTCCATTGGGATAGAAATTCGTTTTTTCACCTCTGGCTGACACTCTAAAAGCCCCAGACACACCCACCCTGTGGCTCTATTTACCAGGCCCCGGGTGGGCAATGTTTCTTTGTACATTGGAAAGTCTGGGGTTGGCCTGGGGCGGGGGTCTCATGACCAGCATCCGGGCCCTTCTTCAGTGGCTCCGGTGTCGTTCCGTGTTGGGCTTGGTGACGTGTGCTTTAGATCAGTTTTGTGTTATAACTTTGCTTTAAACCTAAATGATGTTTCAAGCAGCCAAAAAACGAGGTATGTTCTGAATACATAATGTTGGCTTGACGTGTTTTTTCACGAAGATGATCTTCTCTCTCACAACTTGCAGGTCCGCCCTGCTAGTCCCGGGCCGGGCCAGACACTAGACACAGCGCCTCCCCTGACAAGGTGTCTTCCTGGTCGCGCTAATCCTGCCCCTAGTCTGTTGTCTTCCTAGAATCGCCCCCGGCCAGTGGTAGCTCGCCTGAGCGTGGAGCGGGCGCGGGAACTTGAATTCCGAGAACCTCGTCTAGGCCTGTGTTGACACACTTTCTACAGCGACACAGAGGCCACCGAGTCACGTGTTTCAGGTGATTGTCCTGTGAGCACAACACTGTCACACAGACCAGTCGGCAACATTGCATCACTGTAACTAACAGCAGCCCATTCCAGCAGAAATCGTTCACCTGCAAAGTGGGTTAAAGCTTCCCTGGGCCAAGTCTGTGTCCTTGGCTCAGAGGGACTTTCTCCCGGGCCAGGCCTCTGGCCACAGCATGGCAGTTCCAAACAGTGCAGCTAAGAGTTAATGTTTGGTTTGTCCCCGTCCATCCCCTGCGGTGCACTGCATGGCTTTAAAAGAGAACAGTCGATAGTTTAGTGCAGGGGTGTCAAACTCAATTAAAACACGGGCCATTTGGTGCAACAGGCAAGATGCACGCGGGCCATATCACATGTAAAAACATTGGGGGAACGGAGTCAGCGCGTTTATACACGCCCACAGGCCCCCAGGAAAGGCGCTGGGCCACGTGTAGACTCGTCTTCAGTGGTTAAAGGGTTAACGAGGGAATTGTGTGTACGGTATTACCTCCATCTCCCCTAAGCGCTATTTTCTTCATAACCATTTTTTCTATTTTCATTTTATTTCAGAGCATTGTGGGCCACAAAAAATTACCTCGGGGGCCTCATGCGGCCCGCGGGCCACCAGTTTGACACCCCTGGTTTAGTGGTTACCTGAGGGGAAGAGGAGGGGGCATCAAATCTATGCTGATGGAAGGAGAGCTGAGTCTGGGCGGTGAGCACACAGATAACGTGATGTAGATTGTACACCTAGAACCTGTGTAATTTTTACCCACCAATGTCACCCTCATAAATAAAAAAAAAAAAAAGTGTGGAAGCCAGGATGGCTCAGCGGGTTAATCACTTGCTTTGAAGCCCCGGGGACCGAGGATCGAATCCCGGCCCCGGCCCAGGTAGACCCACATGCTGAACTGGGCTGTGCCCCCAGTTCAGTTCTTCACAGTATAAATTTTTTTATTTATTTATTTTTTATTTTTTTTATTTATAGTTTTTGAAGACTCATTTTTATTTATTTATTTAATTGTTTTATATATATATATATAGAGAGAGAGAGAGAGAGAGAGAGATACAGAGACACAGAGACAGAGAGAGAACTGAACTGGGGGAGCTCCCAGTTCAGCACATGGGTCCGCACGGGCCGGGGCTGGGACTCGATCCCCAGACCCCGGGGCTGCAAAGTGAGCGCCCAACCCACTGAGCCCTCCCGGCTTCCCCCCAGCTCAGTTCTTGCCGGGACCTATGCGGGAGGCTCCCAGCCCAGTTCCTGCCCTGCGCAGCCCTGTGCCCACCTGTGGCAAACAATAAAAGAATAATAAAAAAAATAAACTTAAAAAAAAAAAAATCTTAAAAATAAATAAATAAGAACAAGTACAGGAATGAAGAGGCAGGCTGACAGAACTCTGTGCTGATCGAGCAAATGGTGTCCTTGGGTCATTGGCCTGAAGGGGACATTGGCTGTGCTGCAGTCACTCACCCTGGACCACCTCCACCGCATGACAAAGGAAGTGGCGGGGCACGTGCAGTGTTGCACGCATGTCCACACACGTGGCCTCCGGGAGGGAGCCCTCGCACACTGTGCTGCCTCCCACATTCCGGGCACAGATGCCCTGAGGCGTGAGCCCACCAGTGTTGCTCTGAAACCACCCCAAATGCTAACGCGCGTGATGCTTTCAGCAAGGGTTACAGCCACTCGTGACTCCCATGCGGCTTTACTTCAGTGCCGAGGCCCATCGCACAGGCCCGGCGCGTGAACTCGGGCGGCCGCCCCGCGGGAAGGTAAGGAGACAGAGGGGGCCGGGCTGACGGGCATCCGAGGTGCACCCGGCTCTCTGCAGGGCAGGGGGGGGGTGCCGCATAGGGGAGGGGGAAACCCCTGACACCTCCGGGTTCTAAGTGTACGTTTGGCGGAGGTTGCTTTCTGCCCTCCAGTGGTGAGTTGTGACAAGTGCAAGGACACGGCTTGCACTGACCAGAGAAAGTAGTGACCTTTCCAGAAGTGAATTGTGTGGTCAACCTGCCGCGGTCAGCAAGGCCTCGTCACCTTCCCCAGGACGCCACAGCCCGGTGGAATGTCACATATGACCACATTTGTAGGGCTGGCCCACCATGGACTTGCAGGTCCCAGTTCACGATGTCATCCATTCATTCATTCATTCACTCACAAAGAACATTATCCCGGCCTTGTGCTGGGGCTGGGAAGAGCAGAGGATTCGCGCCAGCAGAGCTGTTCCAGGCTTGGGGGGCAGGGGCAGGCGCCCCAGAACCAACCCCGTTGCAGCGTCTGACTGATCGCGCAGCAGGCTCTGTGGGGAGCCGTGGGGGCTGCAGCGTTTCATGGAGATAACGCCCGAGCTGAGTGACAAGGACCCGGCAGACTCAGTCCTCTGGACAGTAGGACCCGATAATCTTAGGAAACGGCTGTGAACAAAACTGCCTTCAAACCTGCCAACAGTACTTGGCAGCAAGCAGCTGAGTGGGACGTGCAGGATAGAAATGGAGTTACGGTTGAAGCGCGTCTGAGTTCCTTCACAAATAAGGGTTGTCTGGGGCCCCGCTGTGCAGTTGATGAGTATCTGATAACTTGGGGTGACTTTACCAAGTCCAGGTGATGGCCAGACACCTCTTCATTTTCTGCACGCTAAGCAGCCTTACTGTATGAGAGTTCTCCAGAGAAACAACCCACAGGAGATCTGCTATCTAGTTATCAATCAACCAATCATTCTATCCATCATCTATACCTATCATCTATCTATAGTCATCGTTCTATCATCTGTCCTATTACTCATCTGTATCTATCCCTCTATCTAAGCCAGTCATCTCTCATCATCAGATATCCCATCGTCTATCTACCCACCCATTTCTCCGGCGGGCCGGGGACTCGGGTTAGAGTTGATGTACAGTCTTCAGTCTGATGGTTGGAAAGTCCGGCAGGTTCCTTGGCTGGTCTTGAGGAGAATTCCTTCTTCAGAAACATCAGTCTTTGCTCTCAAAGGCCTTTGACTGATCGGATGAGGCCCACCACGTTACGGAGGGCCATCCACTTTACGTGAAGTAAATGATGGTACTCGAATGGACTTCTAAATGCCGTTTAAAAACTGAGAGCTTGGGCGCTGCTATTTCCCAACTGCCAGCTCCTCCCGTTGGAAACATTAGAAGAGCTGAGCGGGAATAGGAAGGAGGTTGAGCACATGGTAGGGAAGTAGACACACATCTGTCATCTCTTATCCGAGATACTTGGGGCCTTTGTATTCCAGAAGTCAGAATATTCTGGATTATAGGAAGGTAATGTGAAACCCTGCAGATCACATTAGTCTCAGTGTAGTCTGGAGCTGCACTTTAGAGTCCTGCAATTAAATATTTCGGCAGGAAAACATGACTGTTGTGCACATAGCATGCACACTTCTGCAAACTGGGGTAACGAGGATCACTAAGGACCATGGATTGTTCCACAACAGACCAGACCAGGCTTTGCAGCCCCAGAAGAACCTGCCCCTCCAGGTTCTTGGCCAAGACGCCTGTCAAGAAAGACTGACACACGTTGAAGGACATGCAGGCCTCTGTATACGCGGCAGGGACCCCGGAAATCAGGGCCCCAAGATGGCCCATGTCACCTCAAATACCGTCTTCAGCTAAAGACAAAAATGACGTTGAGGGAGGGCACGCCAGTTCTGAGGCCACCAGGAGAGGCACAGCACACAGGGCAACTGTCACACAGACTTACGCCCCTGCCTTCTGAGAGCTGCCTTCTTCCCGGAACCAGAAGGACACGCACAGGCTCAACACCGTGAGCAGATCTGTGCTCGGCTGGATGCCGTGCGGCAGACAGGATAACGGGCCCTTGAAGACGTCACATCCTAGTCCCCGAACCTGTGAACGGGTCAGGCTGCATGGAGAAGGGGAACCGAGGTGGCTCGTGAGTTGACCTTTAGTAGCGGGAGCGTCCGGTGGCCCAGTGGCATCACAGGGTCCTATAGCAGGAGGCGGCGGGGGTGGGGGGGTGAGTGAGGGCAGCGGACTGGACCCCTGTGCATGGCTCTGAGGATAGAGGTGGGGAAGGGCGGGGCTCCGACTCTGCCGCAGCCCCAGGAGGAGGGCAGCCCTGCGGCCACCTTGATTTTAGCCCCAGAACACCTGTTTTGGACTCGACCTCCATAACTGAGACCTAATGGAAGGTTTCATGCCACCAGGTTCGTGGGGCTGTCGCGGCAGCACGTCGGAGGTCAGGGGCATTCTCCCCCCGCATCTCTGTCAGCGGGTCTCTGGTGACCAGGTGGCAGAACTCCTCGTGCGCTCGGCGTGGCCCCCAAAGTCCCCAGTGGTTTCAGCTCCTGCAGGTGCAGCGAGTCTGAAGGGTGTAGGAAGAGAGCCTCCCTCTGCTGGCACAGCGCCCGAAAATGAGGGCAGGGTGTGCGTGTCTCCTGCTAACATAGCACGTGAGGAGCTGACTAGATGCAAGGAAGTATCCGCCGGAAGACTGCAGACCAACAGCGTAGCTTCTGGCTTTATTTCTGTGCAAAGACGGTGGGCATGGGGGGGCAAATGGCAGCCCACGGAGGGCACAGTGGGGATGGATGGCCCGGCAGCCACCCTGGGCCCCCTGCTTCTCCACCAATGCCACCGCCCACTGTCTCCTGCCACCTCCCCACCCTCACCCCGTCCCATCACACAGATGGGCTCTGCATGGAGTGCACGCACAGCACACATGTGTGTATATGATGTCATGTAAACACACATCAGGCACACTACACACACCATACATGTACCCCACCCCACATGTACACATGTGCACGTACCAAACATGCTCACATCACACCCAAATACATGCTCACATGACACTCATGCATACGCATATCCACATACACACTTGTGCATGCCCTCACAAATCCTACATGACACTCATGCACACATGCATGCCCTCACACCCATCATACATGATGCACACACGCATACACGTCTGTGTGCACTTGTACATGCCCTCACACACATGTACACAGGCACACACACTGCCCGCCTCCCCCTTGGGCATGCCACCTCCTAGCAGTGGCGGCTGGTGGCAGCAGCCCCCAGATGGGGCAGTAAGGAGCTGACCTGCAGACGATCGTTGGTAACCATGTAGAAAGGCCAAACGTTACTGTCACAGTAGAAAAATATGACACTTCATAAAACCCATGTTTATTTTAAAAAATCTATTCAGAAAGTCTGGAAAGCATAATAAATATCTGTACAGGGGCCGCCCGTCTCGAACATAAACAGAAAGCGTGAGCAGAAGAACGGACTGTAAACATGGACGCGGCTTGTAAACAAAGTGCAGAGTCACAGGTCTGGGTGGAAAGTGAGCTCCATGCCAGTGGCCACGGCGTCCGTCCCCCGTGATGTCCCCGGCTCTGCGAGGCCACCCGGGGATGCCGGCAGGGATCAGGCCCTGAGGGCGAGGACCAGGGTGCCGGCGCCGTGTGCGGGGGACAGCGGCGCATGGGCGCAACGACACTGTCCCACCCGCCACACCGGGGCCACGGAGGACACCCAGCGCCCTTGCACACGCGCACACGTGCACGACACTGACCCTCTGGCCCTGACGCGGGGGCCACCGGGTCAGGTGAGGGCCCGCGGCCCGGGTGAGGGCCCGCGGCCCGGATGAGGGCCCGCGGCCCGGGCTCGGTTTGCTCGGTGCCAATCCTGCGGTTTGATTGATGGGGCAGGTGGTTCTGCATGTGAGCCACGTGCACACACCCTCGCGAGCAAACGCCCGCGACACCCCGGCCACATGCAACGGCACCGGCCCGCCTGAGGCTCTGCAAGGCCCGCGTGCAGTCCGGTGCCCGCTGCTCCAGGTGGGCGAGGAAGCGGGTCTCGTGCAGACACAGCGGGCTCAGCAGGGCCGCTGGGGCGCAGGGCCCCGGCTCGCTCCGGGCAGCGTGGGCGCCGCGCAAGCCTCGGGGGTCCCAGCGGGCAGAGGACGCGCGTGCAACGGAACAGACCCAAGCTGCAGCGAGGCAACGACAGCACATGCACAGAGCGGGGACCCGGGCCGCTCCCCCAGCCACGCCCCCTGTCCTAGGAGCCACGCCCCTCAGTCCTCTCTGCTAGGCTCCTTGTCAGAGCGCAGGGACCTCACACAACCGCTCCTGCAGACAAGCCAGGTTCGTGCAGCCAACACGAGACGGGACGGCTTTGGTCGGTTTCTGAAAGCTCTCTCTCCATTTTCTCCTAAGTTGCTAATAGTAACTGGCACAACTCAGGCCTAAGACAACATTGCAGGTGGAAGTACTTTCTGTGGAAAGTATGGGAAATGCCTAATGGGGCTCGGTGGGGAAACACGGGCATGAGCCTGCCCCCCACCTTTTATTTCTGTGGCTCTCTGAGAAAAAAAACAATACCACCTCATGGAATAATTAAAAGCTTCTGAAATAAGTTTATATTTTAAGGTCTGAGAACACTAGATCAAGGTAAGGAGTAATTTTTCAGAATGCAGCGTGTGTGCATGTATATGAGCGTGTGTACGCACAAGTGTGTGCTGGGGACTAGAGTGAGCTGAGGTGGAGAGAACAGTGAAATCACATCTCCTTAGTGAAAACCTGCCGGGACCAACAGGTACTCCCGCAGTCCCGCCTGAGTGCAGAGGGACAGACAGACGGACAGAGCAGCAAGCACGAGTCCCCCCCGCCGGCCGGGTAGATGGCTCCCTGCTTTGGGGACCCAGGACACGCACGCTCTCTCCTCCAGGCCTGGGCCGCAATGCGAGCTGTCACCATTTTATTTAGCAGAGGGCTGCACAGCGGCTCACTCTGCCATGCCACACTGCACCATGCCACACCGCGCCATGCCCATGGAAACGCCACTGATGATAGGCCACACCTGGGGAAACGCCACTGATGATAGGCCACACCGCGCCATGCTGGGGGAAACGCCACTGATGATAGGCCACGCCGTGCCATGCCCGGGGAAACACCACTGATGACAGGCCACACCGCGCCACGCCCGGGGAAACACCACTGATGATAGGCCACACCGCGCCACGCCCGGGGAAACGCCACTGATGATAGGCCACACCTGGGGAAACGCCACTGATGATAGGCCACACCACGCCACGCCCGGGGAAACGCCACTGATAGGCCACGCCGCGCCACATCCGGGGAAACACC
>PVKE010017431.1:0-30767 GCA_004027555.1 Craseonycteris thonglongyai
TAAATTTAATGGGGTGACATTGGTTGGTAACAATTAGATAGTTTCCCGATGTACAAGTCCACATCACATCACCCATGCATCGCATTATGTGCCCACCACCCAGAAACAGCTCCCCCTCTACCACCATATATCCGGTGCCCACTCCCACCTCCCCCCCTAACTCTTCCTCTCTCCTCTTCCCCCCTCACCAGGTAACCACCAAACTATTGAGTGTGTCCATAATGCTGGTGCCTTCTCCCACCTCCCCTCCCACTCTCCCTCCCCCAGCTTCCCTCAGGCAATCACCAAGCTATTGAGTGTGTCCATAGGTCTCTGTGTTTTTTCTCTAATATTTTCTAATGCTTCTTAATAGTTTTACTTTTTCACATTTAAACTTAGATCCATTTGGAATTTGTTTGGGCATATAGTATAAGGCCAAATTTACATGGTGATGTATATTTTTTTCCTCCAAAGGATAAACCAGTTTCCTGTCACCTTTGAAGGACTGTTTATGTCACACACTATATTCTTATTTATGTATTTGGGTCTCTTTCTAGACTGTCTTAGCTTCAACCATTCCTTTGCCTGTCCTGTGCTTCTCCTTTACTATTTCAATTATTGTAATTTGATAAATATACTCAATATTTTGCAGGACAAGTTCTTTGTTGTTGCTACTCTCCATATTCTTCAACATTTCCACACATGGTAGCCCCTATACTTTTCTTGGTCATTTGCTTCTGGTAGCTGATGGGTATTGTCGACACCTTGGAAGGGTAATGAGGGTCTCTCTTCCAGGTCTTTCCCCATCTCACATGCCCAGGATGAGAGAACCACATTCTCTAGCCCAGACACGATCCCTCTGGCCTTGGGTCTGATTCGGTTTAAACCAGCCATGAGGCTCTTGGAAAGGACAGCAGATCTGCCAAGGACAGCAGTTTGGGTGACTGAGAGCAGCACCTTGGAAATTATGGGCTAGAAGTTGAAGGTGATTTAACCTTGAAATGTGGCTAAGAAACAGCCTGATGAAGCTTCGGCTTTTACATTAGAGAGAAAAAGTAGACTGTAATATATAAGGTAGGGAAGGCCTTAAGCACACAAAGCAGAACAAGGTCTAGAAGTCACATGTTGTTTGAATTAACTGGATGGTAGTGGCACCTTTGGAACCGTGACAGTGTGGCATGGAGTACACAGGGGGATGGCCTTCCGGTGTGTTCTGTGGGTCTGCCTTCTCTGAGCTCAGTGAGCACTTGGTACTGCTGGGCAGTGAGAAACTGAGTGGTTTTAAATGGTTAACCAAGAGATTAAAGGAACTAGAATTATTAATCTCAGAGCAAAACACATAGAGGAGTAATTTAAACGAGGCTGAGAAGGGTTGTCACATAGAAGAGAGTGAAAAGTTTATCTCTCTCTGGGCTGAAAACAGGAAATATGTGATAAAAACCACTTACTTGAGTGTGAAAACAAAATGTCACAAACGAAAGGGCATTTCGGTGATGCATGGAGGGCTGAGGGTAGGCATTCTTAAATGGGAAGGGGTACATGGTAGGGGCTTTTCAAACTATAGCACCCCCTCTCCCCATCACAACTGCAGGAACCTCGCGATGTTCTTCCTCAGGTGCGTCCATTATGGAATCTCTTTCTGGACCCCTCTTGGAAACACCTCCTGTAGACCTTCAGTACCTTTGTGTGAGGCCTTGATTCCAAGTAGGGGCTGTTCCATGCGACCTCCTAGGGTGCCTGGCAACCCCACAAGTTTAGCATCATCTGTGTGACCATATCTGCATGGCTTGGGAAGAAGTTCTAGATTGATCACATTTTACCAAAAAAAAAAGTGATAGGGGACTCCCACTCTTCCACTTGGTCTTAGAGGCCTGGATTTCTAGGTGTTCTGATCTGGGCCCTCATCTTTTCTCGGAGGCATTTAGACTGTCCTCTGGGTAACCTTAGCCTCTCATACTGATGCCTGACTTCACATCACCTCCACAGTGGGCTTCCAAGCCCGGGCTCTGTAATGCCAGCTGCCTGCTGGACAATTCCACAAGCATTTTAAAGTTCACAGAGCTGCTGCTGAACTTTCCCCTCACACCTTGTCATCAAGATCACCGCTGACTCAGCTGCCAGAACCCAAGCCCAGATGCCCTCCATCCGTATCTTCCACCACATTTTGTTCACCTCTCTCCCCTGAGCGTCTCTTCTACCTCCATTCTCAGTGCCATCACTTGCTTCAGACTTCAGGCACGTCTTACCTAAAAAAAAATAATAATAATAAAATTTAATTATATTTATTGGGGTGACATTGGTTCATAAAATTATATAGGTTTCAAGTGTCCAATTATATAATATATTATCTGTATAGTGCATTGTGTGTTCACCACCCAAAGTCAGATCTCCTTCTGTCGCCATATATTTGGCTCCTTTACCTTCTTCTGCCTCTCCCCTCTCCCCTTATCCTCTGATAACCACTAAACTGTTGTCTGTGTCTGTGAGTTTGTTTTGGATGACCCATATTTGTGCTCTTTTGCAATTCATCCTCCAACGAGCTGTCTCCATTGCATTTCTGAAGCACACATCAGCTAAGAATCTTTAAATGACTTTTCCTTATTTCTAGGACCTCGACCTGACCTCGACCCACACCTCTCGCTTTACCTCCTGTCTCTCCCCAGCGGGACTCCACCTTTCAGCCAAACTGAACTACTTGGGGTCCTGTCTCTGCCTGTACGCTCTTTCTCACCTCCTGTTCCTGTCTTTGATAGGCTCCCCTCCTGCCCTTGGCCAGGGATTCTTCCTCTGTACTCTCACAACTTTGTATAACTTTATAGTAGCTCTAAGCACCACACGCTTACAACGTCGTCTCTGCTGTTAGCATCAGAGCTCTGGGAAAGCAGAATCCAGCACTTCCACGGCTGTTTCTCCCAGCTTTGCAGGGTGCCCGGTGCATAGACGTGGTTGACTAATGTGAGCTCAGTGGCAGTGTATGGAGAGCATTCAGTAAAGTTTTAAAAACTACTGAGAATGGTCTAAGTGTTTATTATATTTTGGATTGAGAATTCCCACCCCAAAGCTATTTTCTAACTGGGTGAACCATGTCTTGAGTATCTATTTTGGCTTCCTAGTCCTTGATTTGACTGTGGTGGGGTTCAGGGCCAGAGGGGGCTGGGCAGGGAGGGTTCACATTTTATTCCTTCCCGTTCTCTCTTCCTTCCTCCCTCCTGTAAATCTCGTCTCCCTGATAGCATTGTTGGGAAGATGAAATGAGATGAGGCATGTATAAGACACATCTAGTATATGTGGCTAGTGCTCAGTACATTTAAGCTGCATTGCCCATAAGAAGTGGGCGGCTGCTGCCTAACTTCTGGTTAGATGGTAGAACACCAGGGTCAGACATTTCATATGTTTTGCTCCCAGTGGAAAATCTGTTTGGGAACTCCAGCTGCTGGGATCCAGAAGTCTAAGGTGCTGGTCTTCCCCATCAGATAGAGACCCGTCCATCAAATAAATGTTAATGCCCACATCATCCACCCTCTGTTAGTGCTGGGACACCACTTCTTCATAAAAAGATTATTTTTTAATGATGAAATATATACATAACAAAAGGTACCATGTTTTCAGTACAGAGTTTGTTGGCATGAAGTACAGTCACAATGTTGTAACCCATCACCACTGTTTCCAAAATGTTTTCATCACCCTAAACAGAAAGTCAGTTGACCATTAAGCAATAACTCTGTTCCCTCTCCACCTCCTCAATCCTTGGCAACCTGTAATCAACTTCTTTCTCTGTGCATTTGCTTATTCTAGGTATTTCACATCATGGAATCATACAGTATTTGACCTTTGGTGTCTGGGATAATGTTTTCACTTCCCATAATGTACCATATTCAAGATTCCAGGGAGCCAGGATGGCTCATCTGTTTAAGAGCTCACTTTGCAGCCCTACGGATGGAGGATCGAATCCCAGCCCTGGACTATGTGGACCCATGTGCTTCCGAAGCCGGAGGCCCTCAGTTTGGTTCTCGAACTGCCCCCCCCTCCCCCATTCAGGAGGCTCCCCACCCAGTTCCCAACCTGTGTGGCCCCTCCCACCTGTATAGAACAAAACCATGTTGAAAACTGGTGATGTACAACTGTGGAGACTGCTCTGGGCCCTCCCCCTTCTCTCTCTGTCTTTCTATCTCTGTCAAAAACAATACAAATAAATCTTAAAAAAAAGAGATTTATTTATGTTGTCACATGCATCAGAATATGCTCATGACTTCTTACATTGAAACTTTTCTTTTCATGGCCCCATGAAGAGACCACTTTCTTCATGCTTCTACTTGTTCTGATCATACCTTTTTTTTCTCTTCCACATGTTTGCAGAGCCTCCGCTTCCGGAAGTAGACTTTGTCACAGTGCATGGAGGGCCTCTGCCACGTCTGAGGCTCAGGAAAGCCAAGGAGGAGAATGGACCTATCAGGTCGGTAGCAGCCCCTTTCTCATGCTTGCCCAGTAACCCTCACAGTGTTGTGGGAGCTTTGAGTGGCTGCACTTGAATAGTTGGGGCAATGCAGTCAGGGCCTCTTTTGTTTTGCTCCTTGGTCACAGACTGGGCCTTTAATTCCAACCAGCACCCTACGAAACAAATAGAGAGACTTCTGCAGGACCAGACATAAGCATTTGGGCAGCTTAGCTCAAGAAAGGAAATCCATTCCTTTGGTCACTAGACAAGCATTGGTGGGTGTCTGTGACGTGTCAGGCATTCTCCTTATACTCACATGTTCATGTACATCTGTTCATGACAGTGGATCTGCAGAATCATTCCATTTACCAAAAACAATATATTTTTCTTTATTTAAGGGTGATCTGGAGATGTGTGTAGTGGCTTCTGAAAGGATCATTTGAATGATTCTTTTAATTCATTCATGTATCGAGTGATGGGCAAGACAACACTGCATAGTTTCTGACTGCTTCTGGGATGTCAGACAGCAGAAGGGTGGAATTAATTTACCTCAGTTGGAGAACTACACTGTGTTCAGTGAAGCATTTTATTTACAAAGGTCATGGTAGAATTAGGAGAGCAAAATTACCCCCCCCCCTTTTTTTTTTAAGATTTATTTATTTATTTTTATTTTTTATTATTTTTGACAGAGAGAGAGAGAGAGACAGAGAGAGAGACAGAGAGAAGGGGAGGGCCCAGAACAGTCTCCATAGTTGACGTTAATTTTCCATATAGCTTCACTCCACAGGTGGGCACAGGGCTGCGCAGGGCAGGAACTGGGCTGGGAGCCTCCCACATAGGTCCCAGCAAGAACTGAACTGGGGGCCACATCCCAGCTCAGCATATGGGTCCACATGGGCCGGGCTGGGATTCGATCCTCGATCTCCGGGGCTGCAAATCGAGCGCTTAACCCACTGAGCCATCCCGGCTTCCCAACCCCCCTTTTTTAAGAAAGGAAGATGGAGGTTCTCCTGGAGAGATGAGCAACTTGCTCACAGAATTGAGCCAAGAACATAACCGTGACCTTGCCATCCCTGACCCAACCTACATTGCCTTATGTTTCTCTTGACCTGTCTGTCTAATGACCCTTCAGTACAATCAAGGTAAAAATAAATGTGAGCTCTGATAAAAAAGAATATCTGGAGATAGTATATGTGTGTCTACAATGAACTTGGGCTTTTTCTGTCTTTCCATTAGTGTAAATTCAGTAAAATGCTCAACGCTCTTTCCAGGGATGGCTACTCCTAGTGCCTAAATTGTTCTATTTCTTGATTCCTGATGAGTGACTGACAAGCATTGTAATTCTGTTGCTCTAAAGAGAAGAGATGTTGTGCTATCAGTGCCCGAGAGAATTTGCAAGAGCAAATGTGATATTTGGGCCAAATAATTACTTAAGGCAAAAAGAACAGCCAAACAACAAGCGTACCCTTGTGGACTACGTGGGCCGGCGCCTCCGAAACAGGCCGCGGAGATCTGAGTCACTCGGTAGCGGTGGGAAAGAGGGGAGGCATCCTTCCACAACAGCCACAGCTGCTTCCCTGACGTCACCAGGGCCAACTGTGGCAGGCGAGGGGGGCAGTTTCCTCGTCCTGACCACTGCCCCTGGTTTGAGCTGGGCGGGAGCAGCTTTGCCAGCGTTGACAGGCATGAGCCTGCTTTGCGCATTGTTGCAGGGGCAGCAGCTTAGGGTGCCTGGTGAATTCAGCAGGGGCTCTGGGCCCAAGGCTTTCTTCCTTAGCTTGGTGATCTTGGCAGGAGGGCACCGCCCGTCCCTGGAATCTCTCAATGCTGGTGTCTCCCATGCTTGCTAGATTCCTGGAATTGTGGGCTGCTTTATCAGCGAGACAAATCCTCAGACTCAACTCCTGGAAATTTTGATTTAGTGGGTCTGGGGTAGGGGCCAGAAATGTGTACAATTATCAAGCAGCTCAGGGGATTAGGATCGTGCTCACTGGGGAGACTGCTTTCTGTCGTGTGCATGGTGCCTCTAGTGGGCAGTGTACAGAACCAAATAGATCAGATGAGGCCTGAACTTGCACTTGAACATCGCCAGCCACATGGAACCATCAGAAGGATTTGAAGATGTGCTTTTGGATAGGATAGAGCTGCTGCAACATTGACTTTCTTATCTGTGGCCACGATTTGGAGGCATATCTTCAAATCAGGAAAGTCTGCTGTTATAGGTGCTCCTCTGTCCACAGTGGGTGCTTAGTAAATGTTTATTGCTGGTGGCAGTGCCAGCTTATTGCCCTGCCAGTTTCACTGTGTCCCTGTCAAAGAAAGCCCTTTGCTAACAGTAAATCCACACTTTGTGGATATCGGGGTCTGAAGACACCTAGGATGTTTGGGACAGACTTTGATAATCAAGTACCTGCTGTGGGGGAGGGTTCCCTTTTTTTTTTTAGTCTAATGACTCATGGGAAGCAGGAGATGAGGCATTAGGAATGTGGACCAGGAAGTGTGTATTTACTGGTAAAGCAGAATCGTGTGACCTAATGAGTTTTGGAAATTTTGCTGATCTTGGTTGGTGCTGATGTATGTTTTTCCTCTTCACTGAACTTTTAACTCAAGAAACATTAATGGGGAGTCAATCACAGCCAGACCCGTGTAAGGGTTTGCAAAGATATGGGAGTAAATCATTCAACTCCCTGCCATGAAGCCTGAGCGAGCAGAGGTTCAGACATAGTCGATACCAGAGGCAGGAGATAGGCACTGAGCAGATGTCATAAAAAGGAAGGCATAATTCATTCTCAGAGACATTTTATTCTTAGGCTTACTTTCCCTGACAGGCTTTTTATTTGATGGGATAAATAAGAACAAAACCCATGACAAAATGACACTTGATTGCTACTGTGTTTCTATGTCCACAGTTAGGGAACAGTTTCACAATGGACATGTGACATTTTGCCTTTCTGGCTGCTTTAGGATATTGCCAGACTAGATTGGAACGCATGGTGACTTTGCACTCCTTGCTTCTCATTGATGTCACAGGACCTTCGGTATCAGTCTGGGAACTGCAGGGACTATAAATCACATGAGTGCTGTGTTAGGGTGCCATGTGATTTCCTGGAGCCTTTGTGCAGACTTAGTATATTAACTCTTCCAGGCACTCAGCCTCCATGTGACTGCTAAACCCTTTGCACAGTTGGGCTTCATTTGACCACGTGAAAAATCACTGATGAGAGCAACTCTGTGACATGCATGCCCGGGGCAGTGATGTGTGCAGCAGCTTCTCCCAGCTAAAGAGGATGTCCTTGGCATCCATTGGCAGCCAGACGGTGAAGAGATTCCTCACCCAGTGCCATCTGGCATGAACACTGTAGGTTAAAACTGGAGTTGCTTGACTATGGGAGCTGTCAGACTAAATCCCATGCGGGCAAGGGCATTTTCTTCTCCGGTGTTGTGTCTCCCGTGCTGAGAAAGGCGCGGATCTCATAGCGAGTGCTCAATAAATATGAATAAGTGAATGAATGAATCCCCCAAGCAACAGTCTGACAGACACTGTCTCTTTCTTTCCAGCTCATATCAGGTGTTGGTGATTCCCCTGGCCCGCCAAAGCACATTTTCCTGTGATTCTCAAGGGCCTACCTCATTCTTTAGCAACACTTCGGATGCTATTGGCTATGTGGCTGCAGAAATACTGGCCAAGGATGTCCCCGATGATGTCATGGAGATAGCTGTTGGAGACAGGCTGTATTATGGGGAATACTACAATGCACCCTTGAAAATAGGGAATGATTATTGCGTCATATTGCGAATCACAAGTGAATGGAATAAGGTATATGTCTTGAAAAGCTCTTATGAACTCTCCATTTTCTTCTCCCCATGAAATTTGAATGTTTGAATATGTGCTTTTCCGGTATTTGAGACGTACCCTGCATGTAATAGCCCTCAGAATGTATTGAATCCTTTGCCTTTATAAATGACAGGCAGGTGAAACCTTTCTGGAGGTTGATAGTCCAAACTTCCCAGGGGACCTGGTTGGATCTGCATTGGGACTGGCTTGGTTTTGGTTCTTCCTCTTCAGCTTCACAGATGCCCTCATTCTACTGTCCTGCTGAAGGCTGAGTTGGAGAGGAACCTGGTCTCTGTCACGTCCATGTACTCCACCAGGCTGCTGCCTACCCCCATTCTCCTGGAAGTAGGGAGGGGCAGATTAAACAGCATTGCCCTGTTTTCTGCTTCCGTCACTTCCTTGGCTATTGCATAGTTTGCTTTTCTCTCCTCCCCACTGTCCATAGAAAGGCTGTGTTCTTCCAGCAGTGGTTCGTTCATGAGACATAGAACCGAATTTTCATCACATAATATAATGGGCTGGACAAGCAGAATAGCAAGAGCTAGATCAGTCAGTCAGGGACGGAAGATGTCCTGTTGCCCAGGACAACTCTCTGGTTTGGTGTAAATTTATATGGGTTGGTAATTGAAACTGGAAAGGTTATATTATTGTTAGTAGAAATATTTCTTAACTGATGACTGAGCCATTTAGAGTGGAAGGTTCATCACATATTTAAAACCGAGACACTGTTAAGTTCTATATAAGACACAAGTCTAATGTGTCATGTTCATGCTTGATACAAAATCAATGGATACTTTTAAGAATATGTCCAGTAGCAAAGAGGTCTGATAGTGTTTTGAGACAATAATGTAGGAATTGGGGAAACTGGGTTGGCTCAGTGGGTTAAGTACTCGCTTTGCAGCCCCGGGACCAAGGATCGAATCCCAGCCCCAGCCCGTGCAGACTCATATGCTGAACCGGGGTGTGCTTCCCATGTGGGAGGCCCCCAGTTTGGTTCTTGCTGGGGCAAGCTTCCCATTTCCCATGTGGGAGGCCCCCGGTTCAGCCCCTGGCTCAAGGGGACATGCCTCTCATGCAGGAGGCCTCCGGCCTGGTTCCTGCCCTGCACAGCCCTCACTCACCTGTGTGGAACAAAGCTATGTCAAAACTGATGATGTACAACTATGGAGACGGCTCTGGGCCCTGCCCCTTCTCTCTGTCTCTCTGTCTTCGTCTCTCTTTCTGTCAAAAACAATAAAATAAATCTTAAAAAATAAAATAATGTAGGAATTAGAACTGGATGGCTAAAGCCGAGAATTATATGGCCCTGAACCTGCTCAAAAGGTTTTTATGACGTAGACAAGGCCTTCTTGCTGGACAATTACCTGGAGATCCTGCTTTGGCATTTTGAGTCAGACACAGCACTGGCAGGACGGAATGAGTTCAATTTAAAGATTGGTCTGAGAGCTGCTGTCCCAGATGGAGACTTTGGTCTTGGAAGAGTGTATTAGTAGATTGTGTTGCCATCACAAAATACTATAGACTGGGTGGTTTAAACAATAGACATTTATTTCTTACAGTCCCAGAGACCCGGAAGTCCAAGACCAACGTTCAGGCCATGTTCCCCAGTGAGGGCCCTCTTCCTGGCTTGTGGACTAGCTGTCCTCTTGTCAGGTCCTCATGTGGTAGAGAGTGAGTGAGCTCTGGTGGGTCTTCTTCCTCTTATGTGGATGCTAATCCCATTATACGAGCTCCGCCCTCATGACCTCATTGAACCCTAATTACCTGCCAGAGGTACCTCCAGTTACCATCGCATCGAGGGTCAGGGCTCCAACATAGGGATTTGTGGGGAACATACACAAAATAAAATGGACAGTCAGGATAAGAATTCTAGTTGATGGGAAACTTTCCTGTGATGTTACCTGTTTTTTATATAGTTGAACAGAACATGTGTTTGTTCTATGGATGCTGAAGAAGAGGAAGGGGCTTTGAAAGAAATTTATATTTGGACTTGCATATTTGAATTGCCATGACTTCCCCCATGGGTTTCAAATGTATGTGTTACAATCATATTGAAGTCAGTAGTGATTTATTTATTATTTATTATCTTTTCTAAATAGCTTTACTGAGATACAATTTATACACCGTATAATTCACCCGCTTAAAGTGTGCAATTCTGTGGTTTTTAGTGTATTCAGAAGGTTGTGCTACCTTTACCACCATTCTAATTCCAGAACATTATAGTAGTAATTTATTTTTTAAAGATTTATTTTTATTGTTTTTGACAAAGAGAGAGACAGAGACAGAGAGAAGGGGGAGGGCCCAGAACAGTCTCCATAGTTGCACATCATTGGTTTTTCCACATAGTTTCATTCCACAGGTGGGTGCGGGGCTGCAGGGCAGGAACTGGGCCGGGGTCTCGCCCTGGTAGAACTGAACTGGGGACACTCCCCAGTTCAGCATATGGGTCCACACAGGCCGGGGCCGGGATTCGATTCTCGGTCCCCGGGGCTGCAAAGTGAGCGCTTAACCCACTGAGCCATCCCGGCTTCCCCAGTGTTTTACTTTTAATCGCAGGAAAATACACTTAACGTCATCCTTCAGGCGGTTGGGTTCGGTTGCTCAGAGCTGGCAAGGGAAGTGAAACTTATTGCCATTCTGGTTGTTTACCCACAGTGCGTGCTTCCTGAGTTCTATGGAAAGATATAGAAGTGGTCCCTGGGCTCACTTGTGTCTCTGATACCCATGACAGTCCCTTAACACTTGGTACTCATATGACTGAGTTGTAATATGTCAGAGCCAGATGCGACGTCAAATATTTTGCAGTCCAAACTAAGAGCTAAAACCCTGAAACTTGGGGGGGGGGGGGGGGGGGGAGTGGTGTATGATGTACTATTTAAATTGGCATCCGGTGCCACCTGGTTTAATGTGTTGCTGTGTGATCCTTTACAGGTGAGAAGATGCTCCTGTGCAGTTTGGGCTCAGGTGAAAGGTAAAACCATTTTCTGCCTAAGAATGCTGTCCTTAGTCCTAGGTCCCATCTGCAGCTTCAAGTGTATATTAATGTGCTTTCTTTTGAAATTGTCCCAGGTGACAGAAGCCCCATCTTATCTGAGCTTAAGCAAAAAGCCATAGCTGAAATGGGTCGGGGGCAGGGGGCAGGAGCTATGGAATCTGAACAAATCCCCATCGGTGGGCCTCTCCCTTTCTAGCTGACTCTTGTCTCTGCTCTGCTGACCTCGTTTTCTGCAACTAGGCACCATGTGGTGGGGAGGGTCAGGCCCCAGCTGCCCCAGCTTAGCAACGTCCATGGCAACAGAAAGTTTTTCAGTTCAGGGAAAGAAGCCCTTTCTCCTGGGCTATGTGACTAGCCTTTGGATGAGTCACTGTTCATGGGAGATGGTGCACTATGATCACCCTACTTTGGGTTTGGGGCTTACTCATGTGGCTCGTTGGGGGCAGATCAGTGTAGTCGGCAGCCCCCACAGGGTTGCATTGAGAGGGGTCCATGATTCCTATCAGGAAAAGGGGCACAGAAGAATATGTTGGCAGACCGAACGAAAGAGCGACAGCAGTCCACAACTTCCAACCATTTGACTGCTTAATGTGTGCACACACATACACACAGCCTAGTAAGAAAGACCCCCTCCATTAAGAAAGTGGAACTACCCTCCCTACAAGCAAAACTGGGACCCTAATGGGAGATAACCCCAAGGTGGGTCTGTTATGGCATCCAAAATTCCTGGGCATGGTCTGTTCCTCTTGATCAAATCCGCATGTGGTTCTCAGGGTCTGTTTAGCAATCGATGACTAACTGTCAAATTCAACCGTTCTGAAAGCACAGTGTATAATGGGGAAGGGAAAACAGTAAATACTCATTTAGAAAGCAGGAAAGATGAAGTATGGTGCTGTGATCAGGGGGCCTGTAACAATGACCACATCCTGCTGCAGGGAAGCAGCATGGGTCTCTAGCCCTGGAAGCAGCAGGGGTCTCTAGCTCAGTCAGTTGGGCAGCCTGGGTCTTTTCCTGGGTCTCCTGATGGGAAAGGGACCCTTGTCCATTTCCTCAAAGCCGAACCTTCTGCTTCCCACAGGGTTATCCAGGCCGGGAAGAGAGTTGCCTTAGGGCGTGAGCAGTGAGAGGTTCTTGTTTGCCAGGCTGGGATATTTCCCTGGCAGGACATCTCTTTAAACCATCAGCCAGCCAGTGGATTTGATTCCCAGGAATTCCATTAGTTTGTAGCTAGTTTATGACCTTTCCCTTGTGGTTTATGAGTCTTAGCAACAGCCTGAGGAATTCTGCGGGTAGCCCACAGTATCAGTTTAACTCCTTACATCCTGTTCCTCACTTTGGAGCAGCGTAAAACAATAGACTGGGGTGGTGAGGAAGGGCTGATATCAAATCCTGTTTCCAGGAGAATTCCAGTGGATGGCACTTTACCATGGAGGAGTCATTACTCTGTCAGTAGAGGAAATGTTTGGGAGGGACCTGGGGAAAGTAGTCTTCCTTCATGAGTTTGCTGATCCCCTAACCTTATTTCCCATATTATTATCTCTACTCACACCAGCTTCAGCAAGGGTAGAGGACTGGCTTTCCAATCAGGCAAGACATAGTACCTGACGGGCAGTGAGAGCTTCTCCCCTCCCCCTCTCTCCCCTCCCCTCCCCCTACCCTCCCCCTCCCCTTCTCCTCCTCTCCCCCTCCCTTTCTCCTCTTCCCTCTTCCTCTCTTCTTAAATCTCTAGCTTTGTTGAGATATATAATTGGTATATAATTTGCATAACACTGTATAAGTTTAGGGTATACAGCGTGATGATTTGATACACATAGATATTGTGAAATGATTACCACAATAAGGTAAATTTTAACACCTCCATTATCTCACATAATTTATATATATGTATATAAATATATAGTGTGTGTGTGTGAACATTTAAGATCTATGCTCCTAGCCACTGTCCAGTTTATAATACAGCATTGTTAACTTTAGTCACCATGTTGTGCGTTAGATCCCCAGAACTTACTCCTCTTATAACTGGAAGTCTGTACCCTCAGATCAGTACTTCCCCATTGCCCCCTCCCCCGCGCCCCCATCCCCAGCCCCTGACAACTACCATGCTAGTCTCTATTTCAATGACTTCAGCTTTTTAGAGTCCATGTATCAGTGAGATCATATAGTCCTTTGTCTTTATTTCACTTATCATAAGCGAGGGCCTCTCTTAACAAAGACGTGTGCTGTTAGGTTTCTGCAGATAGGCTAAGATCCCTTTATTGGAGTTTAATAAAGTCCACAAGAAACAACCACACATTCCAACATTTGGGTTGGGGTTCCCGCAGGGAAAAGAGGTGCTTCTGTCAGAAGTATGGAGACTCACAAGTATACCAGACAGACACAGAAACAATAGAGTCCAGAATCCACTGGCTTCAGCAACTATTTGGTATGATTGGCAAACACTCAAACTGGATAGAAGAAATGGCCCCAGACCTGGCTGCCTTCTACTGTGATTAAGTTAAGCAAGAAGGGTTTGGCTTTGGAAATATCTAAGTGGCTTTTGCTGTGCCTTTTCCCACGTCTGAAATTAAGAACCAACATTGAAAGAGAGTTTGAACCTTTGAATTCAAGCTCTGAGAAATCTCTGTAGGTAATAAAAAACCGATAGTTATGTTGAAATTCTGGAGGGGGTCTGGCATATATTTATGTATGTACATAATTTACCTGTGTTGTGCACTAACCCTTGCTGTCTCCTTTCACAAAGAAAGCAGAAACTGTTCCAGTTCACTCATGCCAAGCACAGCCCTTTCTTGCCTTTGCCAGGTCATGAATTATGTTGTTTACCTTTTGCAAACCGCCCTTAAAAGAGCGTTGTGATAGTTACAAAAGAACCAGCCAGCAGTCAATTTGCTGTAAAATACAGAGGCCTGGGCTTCCTAGCCCGAGTCCTGCTCCTAATCGGCCGGATGTCTTTGAAGTTACATTTAATTTGGCTGATTCTCGGTGGCTTCATTCAGAGATCTCTGAGATCACCCCTGGCCACAAAGTACTAGGAGCCTGTAATTTCTTGAGTCACAAATCAAGGTAATTTGATATATGTGAGGTGATAAGTTGAGTATAATCAGGAAACATTCTTCAGTCATAGGCAGAAGCCTCTGAGTCACTAGTGACTTTCTCTTTCGGCCCACATTTTGCACCTTGGGCGTGTCTCTCGGATGTTCATTTGTGTGCTCACTGGCTGAGCCCAGGCCTTTTCATCTATAGCGTGACTGGCACAGCCTCCTAGCTCGTCCCTTATCCCAAGTGGTCAGGGTTTTCCTCTTCAGTGCAGCTCAAACACCACTAGCTGACTCAGATTTCTAACCCGCAGCGCTGATTTTGTCATTTCCCCTGACAGTTCTTCCCTGGCTCTCCATGACTTCTTAGCTTGGTTTCTAAGGCCTCAGTTTGACACCAGCATAGCCTTCTGATTACATCTGTCATTCTTCTCCGTGCAAACTGACGTGCCAGCTCTTCGCTAGCTATGACCTTGGCCTTCCCTCCTTTATATCTTTGTTTACACGATTACATGCGTCCACCTGGACTGCCCTGTAACCTTCCAGTTATCTCTGCTTATTACACTCCTACCTGTTCCTCGAGATTAAAATGAAGTGCCGTCTCCTCCCGGAAGCATTTTTATTTCCTCTGTGAGAGAGGATCCTTCTCTCTCCCCCTCTCTTTAGCCATTCTGCTTTACTTTAGAGCAACGGGTACATTTCTCTTTTCTTACTAAATTCCATGCTCTTAGCTGGAGCAGTACCTAGCACACATTAGGTGCTTAGTCAGAATTTATGGAATCGGGTTGAATGATTACCAGGGGATCAGAAGTACAGTTTGATGAAAAACAAAGCATAGTAGGTGCATCAAATTATAAGCCAGAGATTTACAACATGATATAAGCCTAATGTGGACATGTATGAATGTGTGTGCTATGCATAGGTATGCATAAGTATACACGCACACACACACACACACACACACACACACACACAGTCATTTAAACCTTCACAATAGTGGTAGGCTGAGTTCTAATATCCTCACAAATTCCTGGCCCCTGGTGTGTACCCACCCTCTCAGTTATTCACTGCAAGGCTATTCTAGGTATTGCTGTGAATGGATTTGAAGGTATAATTAAGGTCCCAAATAGGGAGGTTAACTAGATGGACCTGCCCTAATTCCACGAGCCCTTTGAATCTCTGGGTCTAGAGGTCAGAGACAGGGAAAACTGGAATCAGAGGGAATTTGACATAAAGGTTTTTCCTGCTCGCTTTGAAAAGAAAGGGGGCCCACATAATAGGAATGGGAATGGCTTATAGGAGCCCAGTGGTCCCCTGGCCAACAGCCAGTGAGAATATGGGGACCTCAGTCCTACAACTGCAAGGAACTGAATTGAGCCCATACCCGGAATGCACTTGGAAGCAAATTGTTCCCCCAAGCCTTCATAGGGGAATGTCGCCCACCCTGATGCCTGGATTTCAGCCTTGTAAGACCCTGAGCAGAGGACCCAGGCAGAATATATCTGAGCATCTGACCCACAGAACTGTGAGCTAATAAGTGGGTGCTGGCTGCTAAGGTTACGGTAATTTGTTAAGGTGTGATTAAAAATGAATTCAGTAATGTTGGTGCATCAGGCTTTATTTATTTCCAAAGTAGTCTTCTACTTTGATCTCCTTTGCCATTTCCTGCTCTGCAGGGTATTCAAGTGAAGAGACCCTAGAATTGCAAAGAGAAATTTCACACACTAAACAGAAATCAGTGTTGATTATTTGTAGCTAGCAGAGAACAGAACTGTTGCTTTCAGGAAATGACCCTGCTCATGTAAATCTATGCAAAAATCTCCACAGCCATAGGACGTGTTAAGCTGTGACTAAGTCTGAGAGTAGGAATGGGGCCTTCCTAACCTTCTCATCTGTGATATTTTCATTCATGAAGGGTGACTATAAGCCCAGAGATGTTCTGTCACTCCTCCTGAGCACTCTACCTCTTCAGGGGGCCACCAGGAGGAGGATGGTGAAGTTTTGGCTGAATGCATTTACTGTTTCCAAGAATGAGTCACTGAGAATCTGAGGTGTAACATATGATTCACTCACCTGGATTTCTAAACAAATAGTGTACAAATTAGTCAGAAAAAAAAAAAGGAATCATAATTTCATGGCGTGAGACTATGGAAGGGAGGGTAACCAGAGGATGGCGAAGCTTTAAAAAACATGATTCAAATAGGCCAGTTGTAAGTTTTCTCAATAAGGAATTTACTAGGGGAAGTCCTTCAAGAACTGTGTGGCTACACCATGAATGCGTTTAGTTGGATTGACTCAGATTTTCAGAGCGAATGGAGACAAAGCAGAGAAAGAGACAGATAACCAGGAACTGTTCTGTCAGCAGCCAAACTCCACGTCACATTACACATGATAAATCAAAGCCATTTTTCAATACTTACATATAGAGAGGAAGGAAGAGTTGGGTTCATTGCTTAGGGTGAATGATGACCTGCTGGTGAGCAGTCGAGAGATATTTGACAACAAGGGAAGAACTAACTGCTCTCCCTAATTGGAAGTCTTCTGCCCTGGATAGAGCCCACTGTAGCAGGTTCAGACAATTTTCAGCCGTGATGGATAAACCACTGCAGGCAATCTTGAGAAATCTTGGTGAAGAAGAGACACTAAGAAGACCGGGGATGAGCAGAGGACGTGGAACTTCATACAAGGGAGATAGATTTTACACAGCACAGATGATGGCAATGTAGACTCAAGGCAAGATCTTCAAGAGGGGGCTCAGTGTCTACCAGGTAGAAGCAGCAGCAGCTCTCAGCAGTTAGCATGGAAGCTGGGGGCAGGTTAGGTCAGATGGGTCTCCTTTCTCCTTGCACAGTCACTGAGCGGTCAGGGGAATATGGCAGGCATGTGTGTTTTGACTTCAGCTCCCACGATAATGTGGGGGAAATGAAAGCTGTGTGTGACGATGCCAAGTTTGCCTGTTAATGGGTTGATGTCAAATCCAGGAATATGGGTCATGTCTACAGTCAGCTTCAGTTCAGTTCAGTCAAATCCAGGACATGGATCACTGTCTACAGTCAGCTTCAGTTCAGCACTTTCATCAATCAATAATAGTTAAAAATATATAGAGAATGAAACTCTAGAAGAAATAAATATATAGGGAAAATATTGATGACCAAAGATGGGAGGAATATGGGTGGATTGGATGAAATGAGCAGTGCAGGAATGTACTAGCTTCTCTCCACCATCTCTAATGCTGTATTTTCTCTTAAAAGAGAAACAAAACAAAACCAAAAACCTAGTGAACATAGTACACAAAAGGGCAATTGCAGTGTTTTTAATTTGCATTTTTATTACTTATAAGAGAGCAGTTGATCAAAGTTTTATCAATCATCTGTATTTATGTTTTATATGTGATTTACCTCTTCATAGAATGTTCTTTTTGCTAATGAGGTATTTGCCTTTTTCTTATTTTTTAAAAAGATTTATTTTATTGTTTGAAATTGAGAGAGAGAGAGAGGGACAGAGAGAAGGGGGAGGGCCCATAGCAGTCTCCAGTTGCACAGCATTAGTTTCAATATAGTTTTATTCCACACAGGGCAGGAACCAAACTGGGGGCCTTCCACATGGGAGGCGCACTCCAGTTCAGCATATGGGTTTGCACAGGCTGGGGTCGGGATTTGATCCCCAGACCTTGCGGTTGCAAGGCAAGCATTCAACCTTTTGATCTATCCCGGCATCCCGTCTTTTCCTTATTGATTTGTAACACTTGCAATATGTTAACCCCTTGCTTCTTAATTATTCTAAATATTTTATCCAGTTTTTTATTTGCCCTTTATGCATTCATATGGTAGTTTTGGTATACAGAAGTGTGTGCTTTCTAATATAGTCATGTCTCTCCTTCTCTTATTTTAACATTGCTGCATTTAATAAATGTGCTTAAAAAATTCTTACCTGCTTTAATATTAGGTACTTCCATTTTGTTTTAATTCTTTTAGTTTCAATTTAAGTTTTTAACCCATCTGAATTTTATTTTGTTATATAGTATAAGCTCTAGTGATCAAAATGACTTCCAATGGTTAGCCAATTTTCTCAGAACTAGTTATGAATAATGTATCATTTTCCCAATGATGTGAAACAATAGCAAAACAACAATAGCTAACATTTGCTCACTGCTTACTCTGTGCTAGACACTGTTCTAACATGTGTTAACTGATTTATTTCTCACAATAACCCACAAGTAGATACTATTGTCATCATTTCCATGTTACTATGTCATTCCCTCTGGGGAAACTGAGGCATAGAAGGGCTGAATAACTTGCCCAAAGTGACACAGTTAGGAGGTGTTGGTAACCAGATACAAACCTTGGACAACCTGACTCCAGTATTCAAGCTTTGAAATTATTTGATATACTTGGGTTTGTTTCTAGGCTTTCTATTTTGTTCCAATGTCTTCACCCTTATGCTGAGACTGTATTGTTTTAATATGTAGTCATCATTCTCCTAATTTTTTTCTTTACTAATTTCTAATTTAACCACAGCTTCTCCTTCCATTTAATAACATGGCTTCTTAAAATGTCAAGACCTTTTTCTTCTGAATACTAAAAAAAGTAGCCAAACAACATAAGCCAGGTTTTTCTCGAAAGTCTCTTGACAACGCTTTTTCGGGTCTTGGGCTCTTTAGCAGGACGTGTGTTCCGTGGCTGCTTTGTCTGGCGTCAGCTGCAAGCCTCCAACAGAACCAACTGCCCTTAACCTGGTTGTGGGGTCTGAGCGGAGCCAGCGATGGAGGATTTAAGGCTGTGCTGTTCAGGACAGTAGCCCTGCGCCAGCCACACATGACTTCTGGGCATTTGCGATGTATACTGAGAAACTGAATTTTTATTTTAGTTTAATTTTATTGAACTTAGCTTTAAACAGCCATATTGCAGGCAGAGCTGGATGCAGATCTGCGCTGGGATTGCGTGTTTGCTGTGGTCAAAAGCAAAGACTCTGGAGCCAGGAGGGTTTGGGTTTGAATCCTGACTCTGCCATTTCCCAGCTGGTGACCTTGGGCAAGTTGCTTAACCATTTCCATGCCTCAGTTCCTCATCTGGAAAAGGGAAATAGGAGTCATAGAGCTTGGTGTACTAGTTTTATAATGATACCCGGTACTTTATTATGATACCCACTGGGTAGTGAGGACCGGTGATTAGAACTGTGTCTGGCACATGGTACGTGCTACATAAGTATTTGCAAATTAAAGGGAGACCATTAGTTTAGAACACGATGCTCGGATTCAGTCACTTGGCCCAAATGTGCAACTTGACTGTGGGTACTCTCCAATTTATAACCAGGGATCCCCAGGAGTTGGCATGTGATGCAGCCCAAGTAGAACATACGTATGTCTTTCAAAGAGTTTCTACATCAGTTTTCTTATTTTATCCTCATGGCAACCTGCCAAGCAGAGCAGGGAGCTGCCACCTTGTTGCTGTGTAGGGAAAATGGCAGGTGACTGCCCAGCAGAGAGGACTTGTTTGCTATATTTGACTACTGGAGCTAAGTATCGTTTTTGGAGCAAAACTCCAAATGGTGTCTGAATGACTCCTTCCTCAAACTGCCATGAAACTCTATCCAGTGTAATTGACTTGAGACGGGACCCACAAAAGCAACACAGTATGTGCTGTACTGACGCTACAAGAGCAGCTTGCTCATGCCTCAGAGCTTGAATGTGACCCGGGTTTACACTTCTTTTTGGAAATACCGGGGAATTTCCAAGGCTCTTCATCCTCAGGGTCAACTCAGGGGGGCACGAGGTATTCTGTGTGTTCTTGGGGATGGTGTGCTCAGTGGGGCCACACCCTGGGTTCACACAGCGCCTCCGTGCCCTGTGGGTCCAGCGTGTGGTTTTGTCCTGCAGGTGCGTCGCTCACGCTGCAGCAGATGGTGGGCGCTGGGCTGGCCTCCGTAGCTGTGGTGATTGTCCTTGCATTGCTCTCCTTCTTAGCAGCGTGGTACGTGAGACTGTTATTCTTGAGAAATGAGTGGAGCAGACGGACGGTGGGGTTGGGGTCCTGCAGAACAGCTGGGCTTAAGGAGGGTCAAGGGGGTGTGGGTGGAGGTTGTCCTGGGCTCAGCGGACCCTCAGCAGGAGACAGGTATGCCATTCTGCACCTCAGGGTAGGGAGAGGGGGGATGCCCTCTGTCCCCAGGAGAAGAGCAGGGTTGGTGATGGCTGATCTCCTGTGCTGCTGCCCATGTGTGTGTGGGAGCTGTTCCTAGGGAGGACCAGAGTATGTCGGTGGACTCTCTTTTCCTTCTCCATGTCTAGATCGCGGATGGGTGCTCCGTGGGGAGGATGCACAGCTTCTGGGCAGACGTTAGGACAGCCCCTGCAGTGCCTGCACAGAGGCCCCACGTGGCTTCCATCCAGGTGGGCGTGGGGACCTGCAGACTCCACTCCCAGCCTGTCTGCGTTCCTGGATTCAAGATGGTGACACTTGCCATGGAATCCCCCCAAAGGACACTCAGCAATTGCTGACGTCTTCCCTGCGACCCGGCCAGTTCTGTGCCTATGAACTTGAGACCCTTGATACAGGATGTACTGTTGACCACAGGCTACAGATCCCACGGGCTGGGCCTGTATCTTCCTCTGAGTGATGCTTGAGAGTCGACTCCTCCAGACATTGAATACCGGAGTCCCTTATAGCATCGCTGCTGATTAATTCGGAATCACTCTTTTACCATAAGCAATGAGATGGACTTTAGTTTGGGCTCAACTTTGACTTTCTGAAGGAGGTCATGCAAAAGGACAGAGAACACCGACGTAGGCAAACCTGTCAAACACTTCAGGAGCAGCCCCTTTCCTATAATTAATTGGCATCTAATTAGAAAGTAGACTCATCTGGCCACTCCATTAAGTTCCCTGCAACGTGTGTTTGATTCACTCCCATTTGCCTCATATCTATATATTCAAAAGCCATAAAGTCTTCATGCCAGGAAAAAGATTCTGTGAATCTAGACAGACTTGCTCCTCTTGCACATGAATGATTATAGCAGCCTTACTTGTTATTATTCTTTTTATTACTGAGTGTCTCATAAATATGCTGTCTGCCTCCCTTTAGATTCAGTGGTCGTGTAGTAACATTGGGTTGAAACAATAGCAAGCCCATGGCCAGAGTTCATGTGTTTACAGGGAAGGGGGAGGAATGGGAGTGACCTGACCATCCCGTATACTTACAACCTCAGTGACTGTGAGGAGTAACTTTATCATGAACCATGACACATTAGATAGAAGCAGTTCGGGCTGCATTTTCAGCTGCAATGTTGTGCATTTGACTGTAAAGCTTGAATGAGCATTCACTAACTTTCTTCCCTAATGGACACAGTAACTCCAAGGTTCATTGAAAAACAAATGGAGGAGAAAGTGCTTTGTCTAGCTGCTATCTCCTCCTCCCTCCTTCCCTCTCTTTGTAGGAGAGTAAAAAGCATGGGAGAGGAAAAGGAGGATAGTGACAGTGTACAACCTCAGGGTGCAGTGTACAGGGTCTGGCAGAATTGGCGCCTCTTCTTTATGAGCCGGGAATCTGTACCAAATCTTTCATTACAAAATCATAGGCATGTCATTCTGTAACATGTCACTCAGGTACACTGTACTGCTTTAAAAAGGGCATTACTTCTGCGGGACCCTGAACGTGGTCCTGAAATTACACAATGTTGCATCGTGAGGAGACGGGACAGTCTTTCTGACGTGGAGGGCTGGCATGTTCTCCACGAGCTTCCCGGGCACTGGGGAGGGACAGACAGGAGTAGGCTGGGCTTGTGGCCAGATGAGGAGACAATAGGAAACTGTCCATGAAGTTGCTCCACCCTAGGGGTTCCAGCCCGAAGTGTACCCCTTCACTTGGAAGAGTCAGAGAAAGGGATGTAATGTCCTGACATGTGGGTGTTCGGCGCCAGGTGTCAGTCGCTGGCCCTTGCCAGGATTAGGCAAAATGAGGAATAATTGCCCTTTGTCCTCTGCAACGCAGAGTACAGCTTAGGATCAGCATTTAAAACCCTTCCTGCTCTCATCTCAGGTTGAAGCATAGAGCAGTGCTCACAGTAGACCAATGCAGATTGTTTTTCTACTTCTTTTTTATGTGCAGCACTTCAAATCACAGCTCTTGAATTAACTTTGGAAACATTACGAATTCCTGTGATTAGCAGAGGGTAGTCTCTGATGAGTAAGGCTTTTCCTCAAAGCCTCCTCTATCCAAAGAGAGAATTTGAGCCTTCCCCTTATTATTATTTTAAAAATCATATTCTAAGCACCATATGTTTCTATATCCTCCTTACCCAATTTTCAGCCCTAGAATTAACTGCCAAAGAAGCCACAGTTGTCCACATGGGAACTTAGAATTGTCATTCAAAGGAAGTAATCTCACTTGTTTAGCATCAACGTTTCTGGTTAAAATAACTGATCAACTATCAAGTAAAACATTAAATAAAAGGCACTTCTGAGGATGGTGCATAAATGTAAGAAGAGTTCATGAAAAAGTACTAAAATAGCAAAACTATGACTTTTGGAACTTCCTCTAAATGTTCCAAATAATAATGCTGAGTCGCTCATTGTTAATCTTTAACAGAGCAGGTGCTGAGCATTTACAAAAAGGCTGTGCCATTTTCCTGCAGTTGTTTTCTAATGTCTCATAAACATGAAGGCAGCTTTAAGTTTTCTAAGTTCCCTTTACCACCATACTGTTCTCCCCGCCCCCCCAAGTGGATTCATGGTGAAGGTAGCAGGGTGTCTCACAGATTGTTAGGGGGTCTTCCTGGGAGAACGCAGGGTCCTTCTGTCAAAGAACTGGTCAGGTAGTACCTGGATCTGGGCTAGGAGTGCCCCTAAATACAGCCGGATCCTAAGGTGGGGCTGGGGGAAGGGGGTCTCTGTTAGCTGTCTTGGGGACAGTGTGTAGAGATGAGCACTGAGGTCCAGCCTGGGTTTCCCTTCTAGACCAAGACTCAAAATTGGGGGGTTGCCCAGAGAGGGAGCAGATTGTTCCTAGGGGTGTGTGTGTGTGTGTGTGTGTGTGTGTGTGTGTGTGTGTGTGTGTGATTTTATCTCCACCATAGTTTTTGTTTACACATGTTCTTTCTGTCCTCACAACAGTTCTGTGTGGTGGCAAGGTTGGGGGGTTGTTGTATCCCCCGTTTTAGAAAGGAGAGACGGGTTCAGAAGGATACATGACTTGAATTGTGGGGCCAAGTGTTCTCACTGCAAGTCTTGTTCTCATTCCTGGGATCTCAGAGGCCTTTAGCTCATCTTTGGACAGCCCTTTTGGTTATTGGGAGAGTCAAGCCTTTACATATTCAAACTGTCCCTCTATAGCTGTGTCATCTCTATGTGTGTTTCTATCTATAGATATCTAACCCGTGCCTGTAAGGTGCTCCCCACACCCCTTCACTTCTAGAAGGAGCCACAAACAACCAAATCCATGGAGGTTACTTAGGGAAATAGGTAATAGTCTACCGCTTACTCAAGACCTGAACTTGAAGCTGGGCACTTAAGATAAGACCAGAAGTGATTATCTTGAAATTCCACGTTAGCTTGGGATAAAATGAGTATTTAAATTGATTTTAAAGAAAGTAAATGAGAATTCTCAGTGCTCTCTTTTTTATTGCTTATCTCACATTTTGATTTTCTGAACCTTCTATTTTTACACTCTATTCATCTAAGAGAAAGCCCGGGCTAGTAGTAGGCTGTCAAATAGTGCTTTAAGGACGTTTGGCCTACCCCAGGTTCTTAACTTTGGTTAAACCGAAGTGCCTGATTTTGGAGAGGAAAGAAGGAGTGGCTTTTTCTGTGCCCAAGTGTGTGGACAGGTGATAACAATGAAGCAAATCAATTCAAAAAGGGGTGTATGCTCATTGTGTGAGGGAGAGTGAGAGAGAATGAATGCATCACTTTGGTGGGGGTATGTGTGCAAGTGTATCCATCATTTTTTGGCACACTTTTTTTTTAACCTAAATTGAATCAAACTGCTCATGTGTTTTTGCAACAGGTTTCTTTCATTCATCAACATATCCTGGACACATTTTTCGTGATACTAATGAAGGCATTGAAAGTTTGTACCGTAATTTATTTAACCAGTGCTCTATTGTGCAGTTAGAATGTTTTCAGATGTTTACTACCTTTACACAAGTCTGTGTCATTGCACACATTTATCACATAGGCTAAATTCCCCAAAGTGAAATCATTGGAATGAAAGCCTCTCTATACAAGGGCTATCTGGAAAGTAGCCAGCTGTATTATATGAAAGATGGAGGCATTTATGGCTGGACTTTTTCTGGACAGACCTCGTACATTTTATATTTACTACATATTGTCAGCGGAATCTCACACAGGCGTATCCCAGTGTATACTCCTCAACAGAAGCCTCAGCACCACTGGGCATTGCTGATATCTCTAAACTTGATTAACCTGGTGGGTGTTTTGTTTTCATTTCTCTGATTGTTTTGCAGGTCGATTACTCATATGTAATTCTGACTTGGGACATTGCCTTATTTCTCAGTACTTGGCTTGTTTATCTTTTCTTGATTTGTAAAAGCTCTTTGTGTCATAGTAATTTTATGCTATATTGTAAACAACTTTTCTAGTTTATCATTTCCCTTGACCTCTTTTGTGCCATACATTGTTACACAAAAATGTTAAACTTGTATAGTCAAATTTATCAGCCTTTTTCCTTATGTATTTTACCTTTGGTGCCAGGCTTAGAAGTACTTCCAATCTCAAGATAATAAATATAATTAATCCATTTTAAAAACCATTTAAATAGTTAATCCATCTGAAATTTATCTTAGCATAAGGAGTGAGGTTAGGGGGTAGATCTTTTTATATTGTTGCTAAATGGTTTTGCCAGTTGTCTTATTAATATTCATTGACTGTTATTTTTTCCCCAAGTGATTTGAATCACACACTGAATCATATACTAAGGTCTGTTTCTACACTTTCTCTTTTGTTCTACTGATCTCTTTCTGTGCCAATGCCACCTGCTGTAACTGCAGAATAGGTTGTTTTATACTACATAAAAGTAAGTTACCATTTTTTCTGTTCATTCTCTTAGTGTTCTCAGCTTTTATTATGTATTTATTCATGTATACATATTTATTATATATAAGCTAAAGAATTATTTGGTGAAGCTACTCCCAGAATCTTTATATTTTTCTTAGGGATATGTTAAATAAAGAGTGTGCCTATCCCAAAACATGTCTCCATTTAATTTTCGTGTGTGTCTGTGTCTAGAGTATTCCGGTTGCCAACGTACAAGATAATCCATTCTTATTTTTTGTTACGCATGCATAAATATTTTATATTTTGTTATCTTGAGTTGCTACTTCAGCTCTTGCCCCTGAGTGTGTACCCCACAGCCTCTGAACTGCTGGCATTACTGGAATCTGCCTTCTGGGGAGAGAAGTCACATGAAGATGGCTCCCCCAGGGAGGGGACATCAAATATATGGTGATGGAAAGAGCTGATTCTGGGTGGTGAGCACGTAATGCAATGCATAGGCAATGCCATGTAGAATTGTACAACTGGAAATAATGTAATTGTTGTCAACCAATGTTACTCCTAATAAATTTAACAATAAAAAAAGAAAGAAAAACAAAGATGGCTCCTTCAGCATTATTATTTTCCAGAGTATCTACTTGACCCATGGAAACCCTTAGATCCTTGCCCAGCCTCATGGAAGGTTGCCCCATGGATCGCTGCAACCACACACTGGTTTTCTGACCCATGAGACACTCGTCCTCCTGAGGAGGTGTGGCTCGCTTCAGTGAAAGCCATCCTGCTTTGGATCTGACAGCCTCAGCTTCGTGACCCTTGGGTTTCTTATCCTTAGAATCAGATACCAGGCCACTTAGGGGGCACAGTCAGATTCTCTGTGTGGAGGCTCCTGGAAGCTCCTCTTTCCAGAACTGCACTGAGGAAGACCCCTCAGTGTGGGTGGACAAGAGAAAACACATCACACCAAGGGCTTTCTCCAAAGCACTTCTTCCTTCTGCCTTTTGTGATTTAAACCACTTTATACCCTGGGTCTTGGGGCTAAGGGACGCGAGATCATTTGGAAAGCCTCAGTTTAGAATATGGAAATACTTGTAACCTATTATTTTCTTCTCAGTTTTTTTGAACTTTGGTCAAAACAAAATAAAAAGAATCTAATTTGAGGTCAAAGGATGTGAAAATAGAGTTCACAAAAAAAGAAATGCAAATGGCTCTTAAACATACAATGCTCAACTGCACTTTTGAGAAACATGCGAATTAGTGAGATATCATATTTTGCCTCTCAATTTGGGGGAAAGCCAGAAGTTGAACACCCTCTTTAAACATTGTTAGTCAGAGGACAGATGGTACGGCCTTTGTGCTTGTCGAGGTGCCTTAATTCTTCCAAACCAGCAGTGCCATTTCTGGGATCAGGCCTGTGGGCTCACCTGCGTGAGTTCAAAATGGCTCATACAGGGTTATTCACTGTGATGTAGTTTATAATGTCCAAAGTTTAGAAACAACTCAAATGAACTAGGAGGAAACTAGGTCAAAGGACTGTGATACTTCCGTGTACACAATTGAATACATGCAGTTGTGAAAAAGGAATGAGGAAGCACTCTCTAAGACGTACTGTTTAAACGAGGAACACAAGGTGAAAGTCAGTGCATACGGTATGCTTTTGTGAAAGGAAGAGGGAATGAAAATATTCAATTTTACATAAACACTGGAAAATTAACAATGAGTTCATGAAAACAGTTACCAATGGAGAAGGGGGGGAGGGGGTTGAGTTGGACAGGATGAGAGTGAGACTTCTGAGTGTGTATCTTCTTATTTGGAAGTTAAATATCTAAGCATAATACTGTCCAAAAACAAAACTAAAATTCCATAAGGAAAAGCAAGTGGGGGAAGCTGGGATGACTCAGCAGGTTGAATGCTTACTTTGCAGCCCCGGGGTCCAGGGATCGAGTCCCGCCCCCGGCCCATACGGATCCATATGCTGAACTGGGGTGTGCTTCCCATGTGGGAGGCCCCCAGCTCAGTTCTTGCTGGGGTGGGCTTCTCCTGTGTGGGCCCCCTGGTTTGGTTCCCATCCTGCATGGTCCCACATCCACCTGTGAGGAATGAAACCATGTCTAAACTAATGATGGGCAGCTGTGGAGACAGCTCTGGGCCCTCCCCCTTCTCTGTCTCTCTCTGTCTGTCTCTCTGTCAAACAATAAAATAAATCTGAAAAGAAAAGAAAAAGCAAGTGTTCTCTTTAACATCTTATTGCATGTATGTTGATGGGTACTGCTTGGCTTCCTTTTCAATATAAACCCAAGACACTTAAGATTTAGAAAGGATTGGTTTAATGCTCCATTCCAAAACTGATGAAGCACCCAACGCCGTCTTTTAAGATTTCTGAAAATTTCATGATGGGGCAGAGGTGGATGTGTTGTAGTCCCATCATCAACTTTAGGGCCTTGTTTGCTTCCTGTGAATTATTTCAGTTGATAAACCATCTTGCTTTTCTGTATGGGTCCTGTTCCATTCACAAAGACCCATTTGTGGAACTCAGCTCCTTTTCCTGATTTCTACTAAAAATCTCACTATGGACTTTGGGCATTTAGATAATGTGAATGGAGATTGTCTAAATTTCCTATGGATGCCGTAAATATTGCCACAAACATTGTGATTTACAGCCACACACGTTTATTATTTTATAGTTCTGGAGGTCAAAAGTCTGTCATTGAATCTCACTGGGCTCAAGCCAAGGCATTGGCAGAGAAGTGTTTCTTCTGGAAGCTCTAGGAGAAATCCATTTCTTTGCCTTTTCTACCATCTAGAATGTCTGCATTCCTTAGCTGTGGCTTTTCCTCCATCTTCAAAGCCAGTAGACAGTGTGGCATCTTCAAATCTCTCCCAGACTCTGACCCTCCTGACTGTTCTTTTCACTTTTAAGGATCCTTGTGATTACATCAGACTGACCAGGAAGATCTGAGATAACCTTCCTATCTCGAGATTCTTAACTTAGTCACACCTACGAAGTTCCTTTTGCTGTGGAAGGTAACATGTTCTCAGGTGCTGGGATTAGTATGTGGACATCTTTTGTGGCCATTCTTCTGTGTGCTACACAGAATATTATATTTCAGATATGCAATTAAACATGCATATTAGTTATCCCTGTTCTTCAAAGTTCTTTTTCCTTCCCATCTTCATTCTTTATCAAATCCCCTATTTCCTGTCACCCCATTAAATTTAACAATAAAATATAATAATATTAAAAAAAAAATCCCCTATTTCCTGAAATGCAGAACAATTTCACTGTCTTATTTATCATCCTTCTATCATCCATCTATATTTTGCTAAGCATCCACCTTTACCCAAATAGTTTATCAAAGTATTTTTTCCAAAGTATTTTTTTAAACAAGAAATTGTGTCCTCCTTAAGAATTCTGTCATTAGTTGTTAACTTAAACTTTACCTTTTTAACCTTCCTTCTGAAAATTTCCCAAAGCTTCTGATTATTGAGTGCATTCTTCCTTATTGCACAGTATTGAGTCAGGTTTCTTAAAAAAAAATTTGTGTGTGTGTGAATTTTTGGTATAATGTGATTTGGGGGGACAACTAGAAACTAGGAGGTGAACTATTTTTAAGAGAATTACACCAGATTATGCACATAGACATGTCTCAATTTTCTATTGCTGTGTAACAAATTACTAACAACTTAGTGGCTGAAAAATTAGTGGCTAAGAACAGTGCACAGTTATTATCCCCAGTTTCTAAGGATCACGAATCTAGGTTTAGTTTAGTTGAATTCTCTGCAAATGGGATCACAAGTCTACAAAGGGAGAGAAAGCGCACCATTTCTCTGGGTCCATGAGCATGTGCCCCTTCTCCTAGCCTTTGGGTTAGCAGGACTCAGGATTTGTGAGCTCAACCTGCAAAAGTCTATCTCTGTGAAACTCAAGAGAACCCAGTCTGTGGCTCTGAGGGGTTCGCTCTGCCCTATAATGCCTGGAAGTGGCCATCCTGAGTCTTGGTGGCCTGGGCAGGGTAAAGCAACATGGACCAGCTTCAAGGCTTCTAGAAGGTGGTGAGAGCTCCAGGGACCTAAACTGGAATGCACAAAGGTCCCCAGGATCCTCCCCCACCAAGGACTTGGCAGTAGCTGTGTGCAACAGAGAATGGCTGGGGCTGAGGGGAAGGCAATTATAGCTCTTAGCCAAACGCTGTGACTTCCTCTGTCCCAGGTGCCTTCCAGTGAAGGGCAAACCCAAGAAACTGAGAGGGCTGAGTTCCAAGAGCCCAAAGGAACTTGGATTGTCTTGGGTGGATCACTGTGGCTGGAGATCTCACGGAGGTGAACACCAGATGAACCCAGGGTTTGCAGGGGTGTTGCTAGGCTGGTGATGGTCAGGGGCAGTCTGGAGGCTCTCCACCATGCTACCTTCTGGCGAAAGAAGGGCAGTGCCCAGGAAAGGGGAACTGTTATCAGAGAGCTTAGGAAGGGGTAGCAACTGGGTCATGCAACTCTTGTCCTACACAAGAAAGACAGTGTCCTGGTCCTGGTCAGAGCATGTGAATGTCCACACTGCGTGTAGCCCTGTAAGGGAGACGGTGCACGGGGCTGTCAGTTTTGAAGAATCCAGCCTGCCTCCAGCTGCCTGCCAAGGGCTCAAAGTAGCCGAGTCTGACTCATCTGGCTGTGATTTGCATTCCTGAACATTCTTACTGGATTTCTTGTGGAAAAGTAATATATCCGTGTAGCCCTCTGGTCTGAATACCAGTCTGAGGTTGGTGCACGTTAGAGAGTTCACTGGATTAGATGGAGATGGAAGAAACTCCACCAAGGCAAATGGACCAGCCCCCATACTGACCTCATGCGTGAGACTTCATTTCTGAGTCTCTAGGTATAACACGTCTCTTGTGTCAGCCACGTTCTTCCTTTTCCCCTCATTTCAACAGCCATTCCTCTGCAGGCTGCTGCTGCAGACCTCTGTGGACCTCTGTAGAGAAGCCACGCAGGCTGGGTGGGAGCCAGGTGAAGAGTGACAGCCCACATGGCCATATAGCTGGGAGAACACGTGAGTCTTGGTGAGAGCCAAGCAGAGAAAAACCAAGGCTTGTTCCTAGATGAGATGAAAGAACTACAGAGCCACTTCTGGGGGGAAGAGGGGCAGGCTACCTTCCTGGAGGGACACACAAAGCATGCTAACCAACCTTAAGGAGTTGATGGTGTGCATTGGAGGCCGAGTGGGCGACTGAAAGGGTGGCCTGTGTGTCTTGGAGGGATAATCGTGTTTACTCTGCCCTCGGCCTGGGACTGTGGTCTGTATCGATTGTACTGCACACTTAGCTTTCTAAGGTTGACCAGCCAGGTCATCATCCTCAGCCTCTGCCTGTACTTGGCCCCTTACTGCCCACCCAGCGTTGGTCAGCATGGTCACCCAGGTCATGGCCCTTAAGCTCTGCGACTTCACTAGTTTTTTCAGGACATATGTTTCTTACGTCCTCTAGTCTGCTGCTCTG
>PVKE010017432.1:0-30749 GCA_004027555.1 Craseonycteris thonglongyai
CCGCGGTGCCTGACTACCACCTCAGGCTTCCTCACCCCCGTACGGGGAGTCATCTCTCTCACCTTGCCTAGTCTCTTTTCAGGGATATCATTAGTTTATCTGAAATTTGATCTATTAATAGTTATGCTAAGATTAAGAGCAAGGTTCACTGAGGTCCTCAAAGACTGAATTACAAACTGGGAGGAGATGGAAAACTGAAATGAAAGAGGTAGTTATTGTGGGGGATGTCTACAGCCCTTTGATACCAATGATCATACTAAAGCAGTACCATCCAGGCAAGTCACTGTGGACACACTTGCAGGTTATGAAGTGTGGTGGCCTGCACTTGTCATTGTGTTCCTTTCCTGCTTGTACCCTTTTGACCAGCATCCCTCAGTTCAACTGCACACCAGAGTCACCTGTGGTTGAAACAAATATTTATGTCCAGACCCCACATCTAGAGATTCTGATTTAATTGGACATTGTTATGAGCTGAATTGTGTTCTCTTTAAAACTCCTATGTCAATATCCTAATCTTTAGTACCTCAGCCTGTGACTGTATTTGGAGATAGGGAGTTTAAAGGGGTCATTAAGTTAAAATGAGGTTATTAGAGTGGACTCTGGTATTAAAAAATTCAACTGGGTACATCTTAAAGATTTTTGTTGGCTTTATTTGTTGATTCATGAATCAGGCAACATCCATCAAGCAGATAGAAAGTTGTTCCTAAGAGCGGTAGAAAAGAAAAAGGTTTTAAAGTCAGAAAGGGGGTGAGACAAGGAGGCTATTAACAAAGGCTGGATTATCTCAGGCAAGGTCACCTTCCTTTGGAGGAAGGCAGGGATCTATCAGGTAGATTACCTCACTAGGGCTGACCAGGAAATTGCAGATTGAACTGGTTAAAATTACATTCCCGGGAAAGGATGAAACTGCAATTAGGTTAGGTATGAAGTCTTGGCTTGGTGGCATGAGCTTAGGACAGGTGATTCCATTTTGGGCCTGTTGTTAATTTTTCAACAACTCTAATCCAGTTTAACGGGTGTTCTTATAAGTAGAGGACATTAGGACACAGACACACACAGAAGAAGGACCATGTGAAGACCTGGAGAAAATGACCATCTGCAGGCCACAGAAAGAGACCTCAGGAGAAACTAAACCTGCTGGCATCTTGATCTTGAACTTTCAGCCTCTAGAATTATGAGAAAATAAATTTCTGTTTTTAAGTCACCCAGTCTGTGGTATTTTGCTATGGTCAGCCTAGGAAACCGACACTGTTGTTAATTCTTTTATCTCCAGTGGTTCTAATGTGCAGCCAGCCTGAGAACCACTGCTCTAGACTCTTGGTTGAGTCAAGTGTTCAAAAATCATACCTGGGTCCCACACCAGTGGTTTGGATTTATCTGATCAGGTGTGGTAATAGGTCATCAATATTTCTGAAGCTTCCAAGACAATCCCACCATGCAGCCAGGGTTGAGAACAACTAACCTGACTTCTCTCAGCTTTCAGGTATAATCACAGTGACACAAGCACCCTGAAGGGGAAAGGTGAGCTCACATTCCTAAAATTTTTTCCTTGCCTTTGTGATTCAACACGTTTTATCTCGGTGAGATGAATACTGTTGTAAAATGCGAAACTCCTGCTACAGAAGAACCTGGAGTGGGGGTTATTTACAATTTACTTTTTGTTTAAGTCCTTGGATTTCTTTAATTACAACTCCTTTCCTTAGATACTTAGCTGAAATCAATTACCCTGAAAATTAGGAATTTGGGTTGAGGAAGGAAGAAAAGAGTTCTAAAGTAGTAAAAATTGTGCCTTTCTTCCACCTCATTAGGTCTCCCCAAAGATAATAATGGTTGCCTTTAATAATTAGTAGTGGTTACCAAAATTCATTGCAGAGTGTGATAAATAATAAAAAAGCATTTATTGGATCAAAAAGCTGCAGCTGGACGACTCAGATTCAGGTAGCAACCTAAATTGTGCTCCACCCTAACAGAGGGAAAGCCACCTTTTACAGCAAGATTCTTCCCAGGTTCCCAGTTAGGTCCACTTTATGTAAATGAGGCATCCAAATTGTGCAGTTCTGATTGGACCAGGCAGGTCTCAGTCTGCTGATAGGATGACAGTGAAACCAGGGTTTCTCTGCAGTGGTTGACTCAGGTGGGATAAACAAATGGGGCATAGTACCGAAAGCCAAAAGGTCAGGCTGAAGCATACAGATGATGAGGGCTGTCCGGAAAGTATCCAGCCACGTGATATGAAAAACAGAGGAATTTATGGCTGGACCTTTTCTGGACAGCTCTTTATACATGAGAAACCCCTATCAGCAAATGGCCACTAGGCTCTCATTATTTATAAAATTTGGGCCCTCAGTTGGCCATGGGAGTTCAACTCAGTAGATAAATTTCTTCTCAGGGATACATCAAATGAATCTTTCTTCTCGGGGTCTACATCAATATTTATAAGTTTTTATGTATTTTTTAAAAGGTTTTATGTATATACCAGCATATGAACAGTCTTTAAATGTTTACACAAATGGGATTATATTATACAACTATGTACATACTCTATTATACTATCCATATATAATGTATTTGTGGCTATTGGTCTTAACTTAAACACATTGCAATTGAATTCTTCCTATTGACTTCATATTCAAATCTCTCCCATTTAAGTTTTTTTAAAAGATTTATTTATTGTTTTTGACAGAGATACAGAGACAGAGAGAAGAGGGAGGGCCCCAAACAGTCTCCATAGTTGCACCTCAACAGTTCCTCCACATAGTTTCATTCCACAGGTGGGTGTGAGGCTGCACAGGGCAGGAACTGGGCCAGGATCTTGCCCTGGTGAGAACTGAACTGGGGGCACTCCCCAGCTCAGCATATGGGTCAGCATGGCTGGGGCCGGGATTCGATCCTTGGTTCCCAGGGCTGCAAAGTGAGCACCTAACCCACTGAGCCATCCCGGCTTCCCCATCTCCCATTTAAAAATGGATCTCAAAAGAAGCTCTCATACCTTCCTGGTGGGAATGTAGATTGGAGGTTCCTCAAAAAATTCAGGATATAGTTACCATATGACCCAGTAATCCCTCTTCTGGGTATCTACCAAAAAATTTTGAATACTTTCATCTGCAAAGATGTACTCGTGTGACCCCAATGTTCATTGCAGCAGTATTCACAGTGGCCAAGTCATGGAAACAACCAAAGTGTTTCTTGATAGATGACTGGATAAAGAAGCTGTGGTACATATGTACACAATGGAATTCTACTCAGCAGTATGGAAAGATGAAATACTGCCATTTGCAACAACATAGATGGACCTTGAGAGCATCATGCTAAGCAAAATAAGGCAGACAGAAAAATCAAGAACCATATGACTTCACTTATATGTGGGATATAAAACTGAAAGCAACAAAGAAACAAAACCTCACGGACACAGTTAATAGCTTAGTAGTTGCCAGAAGAAGGAGCATGGGGAAGGAGTGAAGGGGCATCAAATATATGGTGATAAGGAAGCCTGGATGGCTCAGCGGGTTAAGTGCTCACTTTGCAGCCCCGGGATCAAATCCTGGCCTGGCCAATGCGAACCCATATGCTGAACTGGGATGTGCTGCTCATGTAGGAGGCCCCCAGTTTGGTTCTCGCTGGGGCAAGCTTCCCATGTGGGAGGCCCCCCGGCTCAGCCCCCAGCTTAAGAGGGCATGATTCCCATGTGGTTCCCATCCTGAGCAACCCCTGCCCACCTGTGTGGAACAAAACCAAGTTGAAAACTGATGACATACAACTATGGAGACTACTCTGGGCCCTCCCCCTTCTCTCTGTCTGTCTCTGTCTCTCTCTCTGTGTCAAAAAGCAATAAAATAAATTACGATTCTCCAGGGCACTGCTCTCTCTCTCTCTTTTTTAATTCTTGAGTTTCTGTGTTTACTTTTTCAAAATCATTACAGGTAAAAAGTTCTTTAAGTCCCTTTGACATTTTTCTCCTCTTTTTAAATGATACTCAATCGTTGATGTCAATCTCTACCTTCAACCACAGATTTCTTGACAATCTTGTCTTTCTATATTAATGTAAACTTTGGCTAAATTGTAATGTGCATTTAGTAAAGTAAGTAAATAACCATACACCTAAAAAAAATTTTTTTTACAAGATACAGACGCACATATAAGCAGCACAGAATCAAGCAACTAGAAACCCAGAAACCCTTGTGTCTTGCCTTTCAAGAGTTTAGTACCCCCTCCAAGGGAACCCCGATCCTGATGTCTAACATGATACATCAGGTTTGCCTGTTCTTGCATTTTATACAATCAAACCATACAATGTGAATTCTTTACGCTTCTTTCAGCCGATATTCTGTTTGTGGAGTTCACTCACACTGAGGATAGTGGCAGTTTGTTTATTCTGGTTGTTATATATTAATAGTATCTCAGTGCATGACTCTCCCAGTATATTTACTCATTCTATTGTTGATGGGCATTTCAGTTGCTTTCCATTTGTCATTATTATTTATAGTAGTCTTATCTTTTGTTGAATGTATTGAAGATAATCAGAACATGCTACCCCAAATATGCTGCTTTCGTATATTAATTATTTTGAGCTGAAGAAACTCGGAAACAGCAGATGTCAGAAAGGCTCTCTGATTTTCTACCTAAAAACATTTCATAAAATTTCCTATGAGAATCATGCCCTCCCTGTACCAAGAAAAGAGGACGTTCTTATCTCTAGAGACTGGGAATCCACACTGAAATAAGCCTGTACAAACAGTACTGACCTGCCATTTGTTTACCTGTCCTTATATATCCTAGTCACCGTCCCACAGTGTACCACCCCTAGAAACTTAAACTTTTTCCTGTCAGTTCTCCACAAATACGTTGTTTTGTGTTTAAAATGGCATATGAGCTGTCAGACCTATTTTTTTTGGGGGGTCCTGTTTTTCCTATGAAATTTCCAATGCACACCATTAAATTTTAAATAGAATGTGTATATTTTTCTCATGTTAATTTGTCTTAAGTCAGTTTAATTCTCAGGCTCAGTCACAGAACTTAAAGAGCCAGAGGAAAAGTTTTTACTCCCTGACAGTTCCTCTGCCTTTAGAAGTAGAATTGCTGGGCCATAGTGAATGTGCATATTCTACTTTAATAGATGATGTCAAAAGGTGTTCAAAGTGATTATACCAATTAACCCGGCCAACAGCAAGGTTTGAAAATTCTACTTTCTCCATCTCCTTATCAACATTGGGCATTGACTATCTTTTTCGCTTCAGCCATCCAGATGGATATGTAGTCCTATATTTCTTTTCTTTTCTTTTTAAAATTTATTTTATTGTTTTTGAAAGACAGAGACAGAGAGAAGGGGAAGGGCCCAGAGCAGTCTCCATAGTTGTACGTCATCAGGGCAGAAACCGACCTGGGGGCCAAACTGGGGGCCTCCCACATGGGAAACTTGCCCTGGTGAGAACTGAACTGGAGGCCACACCCCAGTTCAGCATGTGGGTTCGCATGGGCTGGAACTGGTACTCGATCCTCGGACCCCAGGGCTGCAAAGTGAGTACTTAACCCACTGAGCCATCCTGACTTCCCCTACTTTACTTTTAAATACATTTTTTTGAAAAGTAGTCATTTAATTTTTTTTGAAAAATAATTATTTAAAACCAAAAAATCCAGGAGTGCCAGGATAGCTCAGTGGTTGAGTGCTTGCTTCGCAGTCGTGAGGTCTGGGGTTTGATTCCTGACCCTGGCTCCATATAACCCCATATGCTGAACTGTAGCTCAACTGGTAACTGCTGGGATGACGTGGTGATGAAGGCTCTTACCTCCCATGCGGGAGGCCCCCAGTTTGGTTCCCACCCTGCGAGACCCCCCATCCACCTGTGTGGAATGAAACCATGTCACAACTAATGTCATACAACTATGGAGACTGCTCTGAGCCCTCCCCCTTCTCCCTCTCTCTCTCTCTCCCTCTCTCACCTTCTCTCAAAATAATAAAATGTTAAAAAAAACACAAAAACAGAAACATCCAGACTGAAACAGGAAACATTTGAAAAAGAGGTGAGATTCATGGGCTGAAAAGTGAACATAAGGAATGGGGTGACTCCCAGCTGGAAGGATCTTGCCCTGGGGTTAGACAAATGGTTTCAAGGGCTGACTTCTTTAATTTTTTTTTTTTTAAGATTTATTTTTATTGTTTTTGACAGAGAGATACAGAGACAGAGAGAAGGGGGAGGGCCCAGAACAGTCTCCATAGTTGTACATCATTAGTTTTTCCACATAGTTTCATTCCACAGGTGGGTGCGGGGCTGCACAAGGCAGGAACTGGGCAGGGGTCTCACCCCGGTGAGAACCGAACTGGGGGCACTCCCCAGTTCAGCATATGGGTCCGCGTGGGCCAGGGCTGGGATTCGATCCTTGGTCCCCGGGAATGTATAACGAGCGCTAAACCCACTGAGCCATCCCGGCTTCCCCAAGGGCTGACTTCTTAACTGGCTGGGGACCTCTTCACAGTGATTCTCAAACTTCAGTTGTGAGCTTTGAAAACTGTATAAAAATACACATTCATGTTCTAAGACGCCAGTCCTCTCTTACCCTAGACTCTGTTTCAGGAGGTCAGGAGTGGGGTTAGGACTCATGAACACATCATTTAACAGGGTCCCCTGGGAATTTTTATATAAACAGGGTTAACCTGATTGAGATGGTGTGGGGTTGTTAGATTTGGAAATTTCTCCTCTAAAGAGTTTTGAAACCAAGTAACCAGAAAATTGCTTCAATCACCTGGAGGAGGTAGCGTTGATAGTGCGTGCCTTCTCATTGTGGAGTAGGTAAGTGTAGTGAGTTGAAGTTTTACTTTTACTTTTAAATACCTACATATGTACGAATATGGGTGTCATGTGTGTATGTGTGTGTGTGTATGTGTTCAACTTTAATATGTAATGCCATATACACCAAGCTTGGCCCAGCTGTGGCCTGCAGGTAGCATGCAATCCAGGACAGCTTTGAAATCGGCCCAAAACAAATTCATAAACTTTCTTAAAACATCATGAGATGTGTGTGTGTGTGTGTGTGTGTGTGTGTGTGTGTGTATTTAGCTCATTGGCTATCATTAGTGTTAGTGTATTTTATGTGTGGCCTAAGACAATTCTTTCAATGTGGCTGAGGGGAGCCAAAAGGTTGGACACTCCTGATATACACACACACAGGTATATACACATGGGTAGTTGATTCGTATTAGTCACAGTTTCTGTATTTGTGAACTCATCGACTCTCTAAAACTTATTGGTAACGCCCAGATCTATGCCCGCAGTGCTTTCCCGGTCATTCGGAGACCTACACAGAGTGCAGAAAAATTTGAGCCGCCCACCTCCCAGCTGAAGTCCCATAAGCGAGGCTTTGCTTCTTGTCTCAGCTCCACATTGTAAACAAGAGTCCTTCTCGTGGTCTATTCAGTACCATGTTTTTGCATGTTATGCTTTTTGTGTTTGATTTTGCTGTTGAACTTGGCCCCTAAGAGTAACGCTGAAGTACTGTCTGGTATTCCTAAGGGCAGGAAAGCTGTGATGTGCTATTGGGAGAAAATACATGTGTTAGATGAGCTTCATTTAGGCCTCAGAGTGATGTTGGCAAGAGTTCAATTTATGTTAAATAAGGTATCTTTAAACAGAAACATATAAAACAAAGTTCAATATTGATCAGTTGATGGAAGTGCTGTGGTCACAGGACCTACCCTTGTATTTCCCTTAGGGACAATGCCTCAGTATTTGCTAATTCAATGTTCCCTGTGATATAGGACGTACCTACTGGGGAGGGCTGGGAGGCCAGGAAAGAGGCAGCTCACCTGCCTGGTTCCCAGTCAGACCGAGAGCCCTGGGTGTGGGAAGCCCTTTTCTGCCTTTGCAGCACATGCATCAGCATATGGCAGGCCCTTAACAAGTGCTCGTTGAATGCTGGGTAATTAAATCATTCACTGATTGTGCCCGACTATTGTCGAGTCCTACCTGGAGATCACCACCACTCTCAGCCAGCCCTCCCCTGAGCCCACGGACACTTAACAGGAGCCCTCCTTCAGCCAAACGCCAGTCTGGATCCAGATTCCAGGACCTCACCAAGCTTCCCTTTGTGGAAGCTAGAAAGGAAGCAAAAGAAGGAAAAATAGTCGAAGTGTATACTGTGTATTCTCTGGCACAGACAGAAATCTGCTTCACCGTGTATGAACATGTGGCTCATGTGCAACTTTTCCAATGCAAATGTTTCAAGGAACTTAAATTCATACAAAGTTTTTCTGGATTTCAGATAGACCAGACATGTGAATATTCCACTTCCTGGGCTAAGCGAGTCAGGGGAATGTCAACCATGTCCAGAAGGCATTTCTGTCCTTGGTTACCAGCCAGCTCTGGTTCAGGCCATGCCACGTGGGTGAGTTCCAGCGCTGAGCCTACAGGAGACACTCGGGAGCACCCCTGACCAGCAACATTACCGGCCACAGCCATAATAACTGCATTTGTCCCTCCGTTGAACAAAAGTCAGGTTGTGGGCTCTTGGAAATTCTCCCTATTTCCCTTTGATCCAGTTAACCTACTGATGAAGTAGATTCTTCTTGGGTGTGAATATCTGAGATTTTCAATACTTTTTTTTCTCGTGGTCCTTTAAAAAATTATGTATTTTGAGCTAAGTAAGGTAAAAGGAAAGATCTGACCTACTTTTAAGTGAAATACATCAAAAGATCTAGTCTTGTCATAAAAATTGTTTGGTCCTGTGTGTTCTGAGTAACAGGAGAGTGAGGAAATGTTGCTAAGCAACACTGAACATCCCTCCCCAAAACTCCATCATCACGTAGCAACAGGCTGCCTGGTGTGACTCTCAGACTCCTATTAAGTAGAATCACCACAGGGTATATTGCCTGACAGACCTGTTTGCCTCTTCTTTTCTGGTCATTCAGTCTTGCAACACATGAATTTATTAAGTGCTTATGAGTCCCTTTGTTAGGTGCTGGGGATACATAGATCAAACGATGGGGCCTTCAGTGAGCATCCAGCCTGGTTTTAGAGAGAGATAACAGAAACAAATGATTATTCTATAGTGTGGTAGTTGCTATTATAAAGAAATTAAAACAAAAACAAAAACTGGTTTATCTAAACAGTCACCACCAGAGTTCCTCATTGAGAAGAAACTGGCTTTGTTTGGGGAAATAACTTGGTAAACTTCTGATCCAGAAGTCAGGATTTGGCACAGGAGAGCTCAGAGATTGGAGACAGGGCGGGGGTGGAGGGTTCCTGAGAATGAGGGGAAGGGAAAGGAAGGGAGAGGACTGGTGACCTGTTATGAGAAATCCTAGCTAGAGGAGTTTAAAGCGTAATGTGGCTTTTAAGTGCTTTGTTTTTAAAAGCATTCCCTATGACCCATAAACCAACCTTCAATAAACATTCTGCTGTTCCAAGCAGAATTTAGTTTACTTTTACCATTTAGGGTACTGAGTTGATGTCAGGGCAGAAAGAAAAGAAAAGCCACAATATGTAGAGAAAACGAAAACAAAAACAGTTTGGCTAAGCCTAGAAATTGGCACAATAGTGACCTTGAGAACCGCCCCCCCCCCCCCCCCCCCCCCCCCCACACACACACACACTCTCACAATCACAAATTCAGAGGAATCTTAGGACAGGCACTGACTTCCAGGCTGAGAAGCTGAGTAATGGGAGCAGAGTCAATCCGATCTAGAGCTTAAGGGGTGGTGAGACCCTGGCCAACAGCAGGCTGTCCTGTAACACCAGGGAGGGGCAGAGCGCTGATTTGGCCTGGACTATCTGCGAAAGCGGCTCAGAGGTTGTGAAGCTCAAGAGAGCTCCTACAGGAGGAAAACGTGGGGAGATGCCGACAAGAAGGGGCATGAGCAAAAGCAAAGAGCAAACCGCGGAGCATGGAGAATGGAGAATTTGTCATAAACATAAGGGGACATATTTAGTGAGGATAAAGCAAAGGTGGAAAACCTCAGAAATGACATTCTAGCTTCTGAAAAGAAAACAATGTTTTTCTCTCAAATTCAAATCTCACAATGAATATGATGGCCCTGTCTACCTTCAAGAGTGTCACTATGTCCAGAGATAGAAAAATGACAGATGATAGATAGATAATAGATGATATATAGATGAGATAGATGATAGATAGATAGATAATAGATGATAGAGATAGATAAGTAGATAGATAATAGATAGATAGATGATGACAGATTAGATGGATGGATAGATAGATAGATATGATAGATAGAAAGATAGATGATGATGATAATGAAGATAGATAGGATGATAGATACATACATATGAGGGCTGTCCAGAAAGTATCCAGCTATGTAACTCTTCTTGTTACCGGTATATTGACAATGGCTGGATTTTTATCTGGGCAGTCCTCGTAGATACATAGATAGATAAATAGGTGAAAGAGAAGCAGACACCAAAGAAAAACCCATGGCTGTCTCTTTAAGCCTGTACTTGCAGCGATCAGCCTTCAATAATGGGCATGCCTAGTGCTCATAGAATCCAACCACTGGGCAAAATGAACACTCCGTGGTATCTTGCCTTCCTAAGTCAGAGTTTGCAAAGGACTTCCGTTGTTAATATCTTGCTTGCCTCCTGATTTGAGGGAGAAAAAAATGCTCCCTTTTCTTTCTGTGGAAAAGCTCATGACCCCTCCTTTAGCTGGAATTTCCTGGGCCTGTCATGTCATGTCAGCTCTATGGCGTCTGCCCTGAGAGTTATCTCAGTGCTTAGAGAAAAACCAGCACTTCCTTCCTGGCAGTGCTGAGTAGGTAGAAAATTTGCTTGATGCTACGGGTGTGTTCATTGTGTCTGCACATGCCTGCCTGTGGGATTCTCTGCTTTTCTTTAAGGATAATAAGTTGCACTCAGAAAAGTTACTTATACTTAGTCAGTGGAGAGGAAGGGTAGGAGACAGCACGCCCAGAATGGTGATGGAGGGTGATTCTGGGAAACATTGCCCTTTAAAAGACAATGGAGATGCTGAGCGGGAGCCTGATTCCTGTTTTCACCCATGCCTCCCAGGGCTGTGGGTGGAAATAGAAAAGAAGAATGCAAGGCAGTGAGTAGGCTCAGGGGCCCAAGGGCCAGGAAGGGTGACATAGTGCTATTTGGCTCCTGTCCTTTGAGCGTGTTGGAAAAGACTTCCCGTGAGCCCTTGACACACAAAGCAAGACTGTGATAGATATTACCCTGGAGGAAACGTCTTGTATGCAAATGTTTGTTGAAGAAATAAATGCATGGATGACTTGGATAAATAAATTCCATGTTTCTCCTTGGCCATTGTGATCTCACTGATCCACACTTATGCTGATGTTTCCATAGGAACCAAACAACTCATTTCACAGTGAAATATTAACTGCTCTTCAGAGCCCTCACAGATTCCGGGGTTTGAAAGCCAAGTGTGATATAGGACCGGCAATCAATCTATCTAGTACTTGTTTACGACACAGCTTCCAAACAGATCCCACCCTAGGTAAAGAGAGGCAGGTAGAGCAGGCAAGGAGGCCCAGGGTTAACACTGAGCCACTACTCTAGGTTGCCATGGTTTCTTTCTCCACTCTGGTTTCTGCTGACTGATTCCAGACACTTGAGAACTCGGTGATGTCAGTGCACCAAGGAGGGAGTTGTCTAAGGGAAATCAGTTCACATTCTCTGAACTTGGAAAGCAGACGCTGAAGGAGGTATATGGATGATCTTGTCTAAGACCCTGCCCAGTGACTATATTTCCCTGAGTTGTGCTTCGAGTTTGGAGGTATCTGAGGAAATCAGCTCCTAAGGGCCTTTAAAATTGTAGTTGAAAATGAGGTCTAGCCAACCACAAGATGAGCCAAAAGAAAAAAATGAAGGGAAAAAAGAAGCTATGATAAAAAGACTGGTAGAGGGAAGATCTAAACAAAGAGTGAAGATTGTACTGCAGAAGAATTTGTTGTTTCAGAAGAAAATATAAATCTCGACAGTATATAATCTGACAAACTCAGAAGTTGGGAGAGAGAAAGAAGACAAAATGTAAGAATGTTAATTTCTTTATTCGTGAGGAGTTCATAAATACTTTCTAAAGTTAAAACATTTAAAATAACTGCCTCCTATGAATGCTTTTTTAATAAACACTTTACTTAATTTTAGCAGGTTTATTTTAGAAACCATTATTATTGTATGGTGAGGAAACATCTGAAATTCAGCAATTCCTTTAATTATACTTCAGGTGGTTTTTTTTCTGTTAAATTCAACTAAAATTTACAATCAATATTTACTGTTTAAAATAGAGGTATGCACTAATTGTAAAGATTGACAATAAAAAGGTGTCATCAGACAGTATTAAGAGATTGAAATACCTTCATTCTTCACACAGCACGTGAGAAGGAATTGTATTTGCAACATAATCCAAAGTAATGAGAAAAGGCAGACAACCCAGTAGAAAAATTGGGCAAAAAATTTGAATAGGTACCTCACAAAACAAATACTCCAATTAAGTAATAAATACATAGAAAGTTGCTCAACTTCATTAGTCTTCAGAGAAATGCAAATTAAAACCACAAAGAGCTACTATTACATTACACCCATGATAGCTAAAATGAAGGGAGAGAATATTAATGTCAAATGTAGATAAGGTTGGGGAGCCCTAGAACTCTCATATACCGTTTGTAATGGTAAATTGATATGATGACCTTGGAAAACTGTTCAGTCTTTTTTAATTAAAGTTCAGCATATGCATGCTCTGTGACCCAATAATTCTACTTGTGGGTAATATCTAACAGAAATGTGTACATATGTGTAGGAATTGAAAGAAATTCCCAAGGCAACATTATTTATAATAGTCCCAAAGGAAATAACTCAAGTGTCCACGGACAGTTGAATGCATATATAAATTGTGCAATGCAATGGAATATTATATAGCACCTCATACTATAGATGCTTTGTACATTATAGATGTATGCAATGATGTTGATGAATCTGACATAATCTTGAGCCAAAGAAGCCAGACACAAAACAATACTTCATATATGATTTCTTCTATAAAAAGTTAAAAAGACACAAAACAGTGCCTAATATAAGATTTCTTTTATTAAAAGTTAAAAAGAAAAGGCAAAACTAACTTATGATGTTAGAAGTCAAGATAATAGTATTTGGGGGAAGAAGGAGAGAATGTCGATTAATAGGACTTCCTTCTTTTTTCTTTTCTATTTTAAAATATTTGTTTTATTTATTTTGACAGACAGAGAGAGACAGAGAGAGACAGAGAGAAGGAGGAGGGTCCAGAGCAGTCTCCAGAGTTGTGCATCATCAATTTTCCACACAGGTGGGCGGGGGCCGAGCAGAGCAGAAACTGGGCTGGGAGCCTCCAGCATAGGAGGCACGCCCCCTCAAGCCAGGAGCCAAACCAGGGGGGCAAGAACTAAACTGGGGGCCTCCCGCATGGGAAGCATACCCCAGCTCAGCACATGGGTCTGCACAGGCCAGGGCTGGGATTCAATCCTTGGTCCCAGAGCTGCAAAGCGAGTGCTTAACCTGCTGAGCCATCCTGGCTTCCCCTTCATTTTCCTTTTCATCTGGCAAGATTTTATTCTTTTTTATGGCTACATAATATTCTATTGCATATATGTACCACACCGTCTCTATTTATTCATTTATCAATGGAAACCTAGGTAGTTTCCATATCTCGGTTAGTGTAAATAATGCTGCAATGAACACAGGAATGCATACATCTTTCTGAGTTAGCTTTTGTTTTCTTCAGATAAAAGGCCTGAAGGCTGCACCAATTCACAATTCCACCAACAGTGCATGAGGTCCCCTTTCCTTCACCTCCTCATCAACACTTGTTATTTGTTGATTTTTTTATGATAGCCGTTCTGGCAGGTGTGAGATGGTATTTTGTGATTTTGATTTGCATTTTCCTGATGATTAGTGATGTTGAGCATCTTTTCTATATGTCTTGGCCATCTGTATGTTCTCTTTGGAGAAACATCTATTCAGATCCTTTTCCTGTTTTTAATTAGACTTTTTTTTTTTATTGTTTTTGACAGAGAAGAGAAAGAGATACAAAGTTAGAGACAGAGAGAAGGGGGAGGGCCCAGAACAGTCTCCATAGTTGCACGTTATTCATTTTTCCACATAGTTTCATTCCACAGGTGGGCACGGGGCTGCACAGGGCAGGAACTGGGCCGGGGTCTCGCCCCGGTGAGAACTGAACTGGGGGCACTCCCCAGTTCAGCATATGGTCCTCACGGGCCAGGGTTGGACAGAGATTTGATCCTCAGTCTCCAGGGCTGCAGAGTGAGTGCTTAACCCACTGAGCCATCCCGGCTTTCCCTGGATTTTATTTTTATGTTAATTTTATGAGTTCCTTATATACTGGGGTGCCAAAAAACGTACACACATTTTTTTTTATTGTTAAATTGAATGGGGTGACATTGGTTGGTAACAATTAGACAGTTTCCCAATGTACAACTCCACATCACATTATTCATGCATCACATTATGTGCTCACCTCCCAGAATCAGCTCCCCCTCCATCACCATATATCCGGTGCCCACTCCCACCTCCCCCCCAACTCTCCCTCCCCCCTCTCCAGGTAACCACCAAACCATTGAGGTACACACATTTTTAAGAGATGTTATGTATCGGTATGTATTATTTTTTGAAGTTGAATTAAATTACAGTAGCAATGTGTAGTATAACAATCACTCAAAAATGGCATTAATCAAGTGAATGCTAGCATCACCACGAGAGAGGAAAGACAGTTAAAGAAAATGGCAGAAGCACAGTTGTCCTTTGGGGAGTGCAATTCCATTTTGAAGTAGTATTTGAAATCTGAGAAAGTTTTGGAAGTACAACTACGGAGGTATGAGCATGCAACATAACCTCCAACATGCCTAACAATTGCATGCATTTATGATAACTTTGAGATACGTGGTAAATTGAAATAGCTTAGGCAGTGATACAAGTGGACACTTCAGTCAACGTTTCTCAAGCAGTAATTTGCCGTTATCAGAAGTGTCTGGACACTGATGGCAACCACTTTGAGCACCTCTTGCAATTGCAGAAGTCAAGCGTGATTTGTATTCATCTTTTGTTATGGGTATACATTGACTATTGCAATTTTAATGTGGATTTTTCCTTTCTTACAATGTGTATACTTTTTTTGGCACCCTCTGCATTTTGGATATTACCCCCTTATCAATATATCATTAGTAAATCTTCTTTCATTCAATAGGTTGTCATTTTGTTTTGTTTTGTTTTTTAAAGATACTTTTATCTTTCTATTTATTTATTTATTTATTTATTTATTTTGATTGGTTTTGACAGAGAGAGAGAGAGAGATACAGAGACAGAGAGAGAACTGAACTGGGGGAGCTCCCAGTTCAGCATATGGGTCCACACGGACCGGGACCGGGATTCAATCCTTGGTCCCTGGCGCTGCAAAGTGAGCACTTAACCCACTGAGCCATCCGGCTTCCCCTTGTTTTGTTTTTTGTTGGTTTACTTTGCTATGTAAAAACTGGTATATTTAGGTAGATCATTGAGAGACTCCTTATTAGATTGTTCACATATTCATCAAACTTCTTTCTGGGAGGTGGGATTTGGGGTGGTTTTAAATATTCTTTGTACTATTGCTTTAATTTCTATACTGCATGCATCACTTCTATAGAAATATAATGAAGGCATTCTGCTAGGCAAAGATCTTGTTCAATAAAAAACATGGGCAAAACCCAAGATGTATTAGAGGAGGGACAAATGTAATGAGGACTGCCAAGCAACAGAACAGAATAGTCTGCTTTATAAAAGAGTAATGTCCTCATTTGGGAAGTGCCCAAGTGGATGAAAATGAAGGGATCTCCTTGAAGACTTCTTCACACTATATGCCTTCTAGCTCTAAGAGTTACTGTGTGAGTCCATGACTGGGCTTCAGGTTGGCTGTGGCTCAGTGATATTTGGGAAGCATCTCAATGTCACAAGAGCTTTTTCCCAAAAGCCAACCGGAGAAGGAGTTACTTCTGGAAATGTTTCCTAGACAAGTCTGGTCTCTTTGCCAACATGTGGATTCTTGTTAGCTTCATCACAGAGGCTGTTTCTTTTAATTTGATGTTCTGTCAGCCTTCCTACCTTTTGCCTCAAGTGTTCTTGGCCTGAGTTGGTGGCACTTTTCACTTTTGTTTGTGTAGTTCTTCTGAAGGTATTCTAAGCCATAACTCCATTGTTTTCCCTCCTAAGATAGATGTGAATTTCAGCATTGCCATTAACCATGTATTTGGTCAATAAGTTATTTTAAATGATGATTTCCTTTTCATTATTAACAAACACTCCCGTGCGGACCCATATGCTGAACTGGGAGCTCCCCCACTTCAGTTCTCTCTCTGTCTCTGTCTATGTATCTCTCTCTCTCTCTGTCAAAAATAAAAATAAACAAATAAAAATATATTAAAAAAGAAAATAAAATCTCGGGGAAGCCGGGATGGCTCAGTGGGTTAAGCGCTCACTTTGTAGCGCTGGGGACCGAGGATCGAATCCCGGTCCCGGCCCTTGCGGACCCATATGCTGAACTGGGGAGTTCCCCCAGTTCAGTTCTCTCTCTGTCTCTGTATCTCTCTCTCGCTCTCTGTGTCAAAAACAATAAAAAGAAGTAAAAAACTACTTAAAAAAAAAACAAACACTGAGGCACTTGCTATATGCAAGAGAATCACTCAACCCTGGGTATATGCTAGAATATAACTCCATAGAAATAGAAAACTTTTAACTCTTTTGTTGCTTTAGCGCCAATACCTGTTACAGGGCACAAAAGGTGCTCAGTAACTTTTTGCAGAAAGAATAAATAAATGAAATACCATCTCTGCCTTCAAGGATCACTAGTTAGCAGAAGAGGTAGACATGCACTTAAATAAAGATATGCAAGATAAGGAATATGTGCAAAATGCTATGAAAACTCAGAAGAGGGAAGAAATAGGCCTTTGAGAATTAGGAAGGGTTTTGAGCTGATCACTAACTAATGGATGCATAAGATTTTGATAGAATGAGAAATGGATGGAAACCATTTCTGATAGATGGAGGAGCCCACAGGGAGAGCAATATAGGTTCAGGGAAAGGCAAATATCCCAAGTTTGGGGAGGATCGTGGGAGGATGTGAGGCTGAGGAGACAGTGAAGAATTTTTCAACCATGTTCTAAGAATCTAGGTGAATTCCATAGGTGGGAATGATTGAAGGAGTCTGATCAGAGGAGTGACATGTTAATATCAATATTTTGGAAATGAAATTCTGTGGCAGTATAGATGCTCTGAAAAGGACTAGATTGGAGGCAGGGAGATGATTAGGAGCTTTTGAAATAGTGCAAGGAAGAAGGAGAATGCACCTGAACTAGGGCATTGGTGGTAGAAATGGAAAGAAGGACAACTTTGAAAACTGCTTTAGTTCAGGTTTTCTGAATTGCAAATCCCAACATGGCATTAGATTTCTTTGTAAGACATTTACTAGGTGGAGGGGGCAGGGGAGGGATACCTGTGAAAGATAAAGGGGAGAAACCTTCAGACCACAAAGCAGGTCTGATCTTGGTGAAGGATAGAAAAGGAAGGAGGGCTGGGGAAGTGAGTCTCAAACTCAGCACAGGTCTAAGAATGTTCCTTCCAAGCTGATGGGAAGTCACCAAGCTGATGGGAAGTTCTCAATCTCAGGCCTCTCTTTTCAGGAGTCCCACATCTTGCACGAATGGGCTATACATGCTTAGTCACAGGCTGGGAGGATCCCATGGGAAGTGCGGGTTCAGTGCAAACACAGAGGTAGACCCAACAGGAGTCTTCAACAGCTGGGGCTGTCAGTTAAACATGCTCCCCAAAACAGGAGACATGAGCTGTGTGCATGGTCACCACCAAAACTTCCTGATAGAGGGAGAAGTCAAGCTTACTCATAGGTTTATAGGTAAGCATCTGTCTGAGTGGATAACAGCATTAATAGAGGAAGAAACATATAGCAGAAGGAGCAAGTTTTATTGGGAACGTAAGTGAGTCTGACTTTAAATAGGTTTTGTTTGAGGTTCCTATGGGGCATCCAAGGTATGATCGTGAAGATAGTTGGAAATCAAGGATGAACATGGCGGAGACTCATAGCTGTTCACTATACTCTGTGTCCCTCACTTTCTGGGCTCACCACCCATATACATTCCCAACCTTCCTTGCAGTTAGGTAGAGTCACATGACTGAGACAGTGGAATGTAAACAAAAGTGTGTGTCACTTTCATTGTTAGCCCTTAAAACCTTCTTGTCATGCCCCTTCATGCTCCTTCTCCCCTTCACCTTCCACTAGCAGCACTGACAGAAGAACTACGAAGCTAGCTACATATTAAAGGTGACAGATCTTCCATCAATCTGGATCCCTGAATGACTGCATAAAATCGAGTTATTCTGCCCTCTTTTTATTTATTTATTTATTTATTTATTTATTTTTGACAGAGAGAGAGAGAGAGAGAGAGAGAGAGAGAGATACAGAGACAGAGAGAAAAACTAAGCTGGGGGAACTCCCCAGTTCAGCACATGGGTCTGCATGGGCCCGGGTCTGGATTCGATCCTGGGTCCCCGGGGCTGCAAAGTGAGCGCTTAACCCACTGAGCCATCCCGGCTTCCCCTATTCTGCCCTCTTTTCACGGCCTTGGACTGCTTACTTGAGCAAGAAATACATTTCTATTGTGTTTAGGCCACTACCGATTTATCTTACATCCATTCATTAAGGTAAACCAGCCTATCTAATCTACGGAAGCATTGGTAGTGCACTGAGGTCGAAGAAAGAGGTCAAGGCTGAATGTGTATAGCTGTAGGAGTAGATGAGAGAATCCACAGAGAGTACAGAACGAGAGAAGGGAGCTGAAGACTGACACTGGGTAAACTTCTCTACATTCAAGGTCCAGATGAATGACAAGAAGCCAGGAACATGAAAAAGGATCTTAACCCAGACTGTTAGGAGGAAGTAGTGTTATTACCACTGTTTTTCAGAAGAGTAAAATGAGGTTCTGGGAGATTTGTCTAAAGTCACTAGGGCGCAGAACCAGAACCAGCACTCTGATGCTCATGACCTTAACAGCCTCCGTCAGCCTGCTCAGGGCAATACCGGGCAGCCTGGCCTGCTGACTGTTCATCCTTCAGTCCCCCTGCTTCCTCCTGGCTATGGGGACTGCCGGGCTATTATCTATCCCCTGCGCCCAAGAACCCTGTCCCACTAACCTGCCTAGGATATCAGTCCCCACCCAGACTGGAGCTTTGCTTTGTTGTCCTCTTAGGTAATAAAGTCTGAGAACCTGCAGACATACCCCTCCTTTAGGTTTCCTGGTCTTTCTGCTCTCCTTTGCCTTAGAACCCTCCCAACTGATCTGGAGACCCTGCTGATTCTTTTTCTAAACCCGGACCCTGGGTTTTCACACTTTGTCTACCAGATGAAACCTGCCTCGCACTCAGTACCTGCTGCCGAGCCCAGGCCCCACCCCTCCTGCCAGCCTGTCCCACCCATAGTCCCTCTCACTGCCTATCCAGCTACCAGCCCATGACCACACTCACTGCCATCACACAGTAAATCACTGAACATAGCCTATTAGAACACAATGCTCTGACGAATATTCACCAACATTCACTTTTACAATGGAGTCAAGCTCACTGGGGAGCCGTTATTTGAGCTTACTTGATTTTGTTCTCTAATTTCCTTCGTGGGATGTTACTGATGTCACCTACCAGTGTTTGAATAGTGTTCATAAGATCCTTGCACTATGATTCAACCTTGTTCTAAAAGAATCTTATCACTAAATATTATGGTGTCCTATTTAAATAAGAAGAGAATGTAATGATTCTGATTTATGTTTGCTAGAAATGAAATCATTTTACTCAGGAAAAAAAAATAGAAAATTGGCTTATATACACCCATTCTGATTTGGCTAATTTCAATGTTATGAACCTGGAGTAGGACTTCCACATCAAGTAGCTAATGACAAATTCAGATAATGTCTTTGGAACTTTCAGTTAACTTTGATGCCCTGCTGGGAAAGTATACTTCCTCTCCCTTACTAACGATACCATTCTTGATAGTTAAACACAACCAAACATGAACTTATAACCAACTTAAATATTTCTTTCAAGTTGGATTTTGCACACTTTTATTCTTTTCTTTCTTTGGGACTATAGAGGACATGACTGGGAGTGTTTCAGTTCTACTTAACAAAGAGCTGTTTGGCATGTTGAAATGTAGGGATGTCTGTATGTCCCGACAGGAATAATTATCAACCATTTAGCAGTTAAGTAATGTCTAGGTTTGGGCTGGTCATGAAAGCAAGGTATCCAGAGGTTGTTTTTAATTTACTTGAAATGACTTTATCTTTCAAATCATGTCATGGATTTTCTTACCTCTGTTGTTGAAATGATTGGTCAAAAAATCATCCCCATTCTATGGTTAATTTTTACCCTCTTCCTTTTTTCTTCTTCACTGGGGGTCTTGACTTTTCCTATCTCCCTGTTTTTCTAAATTCTTTCCATTATCTTAACAAAATCATAGTAGGCCATGTATTATGTCTCCCCATTCCTTGGGGCCTTATACTGCAATCACTAAAGTTTTTGCTGAAGAAAACTCAAAATACTCATCTGACATTAATTCCAAAGGAAAAATTAATTTTAGAATTGTTAATTATCATCTGAGATATATTTTTAAAATGACTATAAATGGTAAGGACCTGAATAAATGAAGCTGGGCTTCTTGTGGAATTTTATTTTAAGAAAAAGAGTTAAAAATTAAAAGAAAAAAAATGTGATTTTAATAGGCAGCAGATGCATCATTCATTCGAGAAATGCTTACTTTGTACCTCCTCTCAGAGAGGCTCTCTGTTATGCCCCTCAGTGTGATTGGACAAGGCTCCTAACTGTAGGATGCTCATGGCATGACGGTAGAGATGAGATGGGTGTATACATTAGTAGTATACAAGATAGTATAGGATCAATCTACTGAGGCAGAGAAGGGGTGACCCCTGAGGGACTTACAAAGGACTTGTGGAGATGCCCTGTGAGCTAGACTTTGAAGAATGGGTTTGCAAAGGGAAATTGATTGGTCTGGGAAGGCATTCCAAGTGGAATTATTATCTTCTTTTTACAGCTAAGGAAATTGAGGTGCAGGAAGGGTAAACCACCCAAGGCTGTGCTAATAAGTATTAGGCCCAGAAATTTAAGCTCAACCTATCTGATTGTAAAAACAAGTTGTTCTTTTCTTTTTCTTTTTTTCCAGTACACCTGAGCTTTCACACAAATTACCTCATTTAAAATGCACAACAATGTATTAAAAATGTTCTTTTTTTCCACAGGCCAGAGTCTTTTGGTTTTGTAGAAGACAAACCATACAAACAGTTCAAATAAAGGGGAGGGTTTTGTTTTGTTGATTTTGCTTTTGCATGTTTGCTTCTGTTTTAAAATAAAGGTATAGAGGCTTCTCGGGGAACTCAAGTGGGGAGTGAGTGCAGAACCTACTGGGGGTAGGTGCTGACATCTGAGGAGGCCCCCACTGTCCTCACGGTCCCTGCCTCTCCCAGTTTGTTCTTCTCTTCTCCATACTTCTCTTCCTAGGAATGAGTAATCTCCACTTCTTTGGCTGCTTACTGATGGCTCCAACACTTGTCCAAACCTGAGGAGCTTCCAGGCCTTATCTATTTTAATTCTTAAATGAGAGACTAGATTGGAGCTGTTCTTCTATTTGGACAGAATCCTTCATTGCCAGTCACTTATAAGCTGCTGGTCTGATGTCCTCCAAGTTCCAAAGAACTACAGCTGGGAGCAGTAGGAGTAGAGCTATATGGTTTATGGCCACTTGACAGAATATGATGGGTCAGAGAAATACTATTACATCCACTTTACAAATGAAAACACTCCTAAAGAGATCACACGTTCTAAAGATCATACAACCAGAAAATTATTGAGTACAAACTCTACACCCCATGACTATGCCAGAAATTTGTTTGGTCCCACATGCATTCCCTGTCCTGATTAGTTCCTGACAGATCCCAGAAGTGACCCCAGGAACCCTGTGAATCAAGAATTCTGGGATTGCTACCTATTTGAGCTTGAGAGCAGTTATGAGCTCTGTCAATTTTATGAAATCACCATGACTTAAATTATCATCTGTGTTGACCTGAGGTGAAGGACCTCTTGAAAGCAAGACTTTGGGACATAGAGTAGCCACCGCACTTGATCTGGTAGTAATGATGGTAATAATGGTCATTATAGTAGTAATGGATTGGCTGCTTCACTTTGCACTAAAGCAGAGCTGGGCAAGATGCCAAGTGTGGTCCTCTGATGGACTGCCAAACAATTTTGGGGTGACTGCCTGAATAAAATAAATAGTTAGTGGACCACGACACTTGGAAAAGTAGTCCTAGCCCTGCAAAAGTTTTCCCAGGCCTGCACTAGAGATTTCACAAAAAAAAAAAAAAAAAAAAAAAAAGCTAAGCTCAGGGCTTTGAAGTCTCAGTTCAAATCAAGGCATGGTCAAAGAAACTGAGAACTTCAATAGTGGCCTTAACAGAATGCCTTATTTTTTATCTCACAGCTGAGGACTAGACCCCAAATCTAGTTTGCAGGCTTCCAAATTACAAGATAAGTTCAACCTTCAGCCTTGTCAAGACTCTATGACAAACTTAGGAAATTGTTAGTATGACTTGTGGGACCTTGAGATTGAGATGAGCACATTTGGATGGGTTTGTAAAAATCTGAGACCCTTTCTCCCCAAATCCACTGAGTTATCTTTACCAGCACAAACATCCCCTTTCACGCCATCTGAGTTCATTTACTTGTGATCATTGCCTTTCAAAGAAATGCCTAGTTTCCTGAAGACTCACCATCACCTCTGCTCATTACTTACAAACCTGTTGTTAGAGTCAGATCCACAAAGCCTCAGTCTATAGAAGATTGCTTATACACCAAAATAACTGCAAGATTTTGCAAGTTTATACCCACAAGAACCTGAGGTGGAATAAAATATTGGACTGGACTATATTTAGTGATATGGAGACTATTGTCCAAGATTCCAGACTTCATATTCTAGCTTGAAGAGCTAAAAGTGGCTCTAACCATTTGAATAGTTGGTTGACTAAAACCTGGGCCTCACAGCGGTCTATATTTAACAAAGTAGAGAGGCCAGAACTTCCCTGGCATGATGTCAGGGAAGGAACTCAAAGACAGGAATATGAGAGAGTTGAAAGGAAATTATTCTGTGCAACCCACTTGCCTAGAGCCCAATTATCTCCTAGGAGGACCCTCTATTAAGTCTTTTAGAAATGCTTTGATGAAGAGAAGACCAGCAGACTTATAAAGCCCTGTGAGAATGACAGTGGAAGAATCTCCATTGAAATGGGTTCTATGACTCAATGAAAATGATCGGGTCCTACAGAAATCAGACTAGCTGACAGTGCTTAACCAGCAGACAAGATGAATACAATCACTGTAATGTGCAAAAGGGATAAAAGACTGTCTTCAGTTTGAACTATAGGGATCACAGTCACCTTTGAAATGAAACAAAGGGGCACTCTTTCAAAACATTAATTTATATAATCAAAAAAATTCTCAGTCAGCAGAAACATGACTTGGGCAACTACAAGGAAGTCATTTCTCCTTCAATTGCCAGGCCTTTGCCAGTTCACAGAAGCCTCAGTCCCTTGATGAAGAGAAGGCCAGTGTCCTTAGGAAGGAAACTTTAGCAATGTCAGAAATATAACAATCTGCAAATCTTCCTCCAAGCATTTCCCAAAGGGACCTCAGGTCATTTCCCAGGGTGACTGTGCTTCTGGAAAAGGGAAACAGTGAGACTTTTGAGTGCTTATTAAGCACTGAATACATGTTGACATTAACCTCTGGAAAGCCAAAACATCCCTGTGTTTTATAATTCAGAACAGATCTGATTCTATATTGTATCTTATCCTATAGATAACTGTCCTTTATGCTTTTGAGGAATGGCTCCAGTTTCCTACTGGGCTCTGATAGAGCAGAAAGGTTGGCCATGGGACAGCAGATCAGTAGGCAAGTCAAGTTGCCATCATGAACTAGGTGTTATCTGACCAAGCAAGCCATATGGCTGTGCATGCATAGCAGGAATTCATCATAAAGTGGGACATGCCTTACTTCTTTAGATGTATAGGAATTCTTTGGTCAGAGTAAGGTTTTGCAGGATGTGTTGACAGTAAATAAAACACGTGGATAGTGGGGCTAGCAGAAGCATTGCAGGCAGGGAAAGCAAGCAAGTCCACAGCCGGAATAGTCATCTACTGTAGTGACAACAAGTTGCTTCCCCCTCCTTGATGGGAAGGGGTCAAATGTAATCAATCTACTACCATGTAGCTGGCCTGTCACCTCTTGGGAAAGAAGTACTGGCTTCTGCCATCAGCAGGTTGGCCATTCAGTGGTGGAAGTAGCCAAATCAGCCTTGATGAGCGGTGCTCCATGTGTGGAGCCCGTGCACAACCAATATTCTTGGTGCTGCGGCCATTTTGTACACAGGTCATTGAGCAAGCTAGAAGGGCAGCTAATATTCACATATTAATATCATCTTGAAAGTCTCCTCTGAAGTGGATGCCAAGGGGACACAATCATAGGGGACACAAAGATCATCATGCTCAGTCCATTCCAAGAGTTCAGACCTCTTCCTTAGACTTTCTTTCATAAGTTTTCCCATTTTGTTCTAAGATCCTAATCAACCATTCAAACCATTAGTCACTGTCTATGAATCAGTGCAGATCCTTATTTCTGTCTCTCTCTCTCTCTCTCTCTCTCTCTCTCTCTCTCTCTCTCTCTCTCTCCGGTGCTCAATGTATTGCACACTGAGATTCCCCTTCATCACTGCCCTTCAGTGCCACCTTTGAAAGGTGACACTATGTTGTGTGGATCTGTCTATCAACAAGACCCAGGTTTTTATGCTCCTCTCAGTGGGTCTTCAGGAGCTTCCATAGGCCTTGAGTTTGGGGTGAAGGATGGAGAGCGACGCAGTAGTAGTAGGTGTTACGGGACTCTAGAACTTCTGGACCTGCCTCAGCCCAGTCATTCATCTATATATTCACTTATGGAACCCGCTGGGAAACAAGGTTGGGTGCTACCCTACAGAATGCTTTGATCCAGGAATAATATAAATGCTGCTCCCTGTACAGCAGAAATTCACGGGTCCTGGGATCAAGGTGTGGAAATGATCGTGAACCTTCTCATCACTACCCAATGGGTTACATTGTCATCTTTGAAAACTTGGCCTGGAGGTTTAGAGTTCTTAGTTGCCAAGGGGGCGGAGTGGATGCTTCACCAGAGATGCAACAATGTTCCCATAAATTGCATGCTAAGACTTGGCTATTTGGGACCTCCCTATATCACTGAACCAACAGGTAGATTAAGAAAGGGGGTTTACTGGGTTGGCCGGGTGATACATCCTCATTTCAGAGGGGGCACTGGGTTGCCACTATACACTGGGGACAAGAGAGGATCAAGTTTGGCACACAGGGGAATTGGTGAGCTCTCCTTCGTACTTGCATGTCTAAAATAAAATCTAATGGAGATTCATAGCTGTCTATTAAAGGCAGGGCCACTGAGGACTCAAATGACTCAGAAATAAAGATTTATGTCATCCTACCATGATGGAGAAGGAAATTTAAAATGGATGGTTGAAAAAAAAAGGTGATAATATCAACTCATGGAGTTACAGAAATGAGACTTGTAGTAGTTTTAAATAAAATGAAAAAATATAAAACATAAATAACTTTTAAAGTATATACACATACATGTGTCTATATTTCCACTTTACCTATTACCTACTAATTTTGATAAAGGTGGTACTCAACCAGTGTAGTTCATAGGTCACCTGAAGCCACATTTGGATCTGACAGAAGGGACTGTGTGTCACCAGAGATCCTGGGGTTTGAGATGGATTCAGAGATTGCTGGGACTTTGTGTCTTTCTATTCTGAGGAAGAGGGTATATTAATGAGAGCTAATTCTGGTAGTTGGACCCATGACATTATTGAGTAGGAGTTAAAAATGGGTAGATATATGAATAGATACTGAGTCACAAAAGGAGTGGTTGTGTCAGTTATTTGCCGTTTGCTCTCAGACACCTTCCCAGCCTTCCTCCTGCCCTGCTCCATCAGACTACATTTCCCAGACTTCCTTGCCAGCTACCAGTTAGACTGGCCTGTGGGAGCTACTGGCAAGACATTGGCAGGAAGAAAAAGGAGAGAAACAGGTACCCCCTCCCCATTCTCCCTGCTCTTGCAGCATCTCTGGCTGCGACTCCTCTGTGTGTTAGCTCTGGCTGGGCGGCTCCTCCGCAGTCTCAGCTACAGCCAGGCGGCCTCTGTGACTCCAGCTCACACAGGTGGCCCTGGCTTTTGGACACTTGGCTTTACCTCTCTTTGTCCTTTCTGCCCTAGCGAGGCAGTGGCTTCCTGCAATTACTAATGTCTGGAGTATGTTGCCTTCCGTTGTGCTATGTCAGCTTCCTAAAATGTTGCTCCTGATGTTCCAGATTAATCTCCCGCTGTTGATCTTTGTGTTGCGGGTTGTGTTTCTTGAACGTGCCTACTACTGTATGTCCTGTCATGTCACTAGAATGTATTGCATTAAGCCTTATAATTTTTCATCATGTCTCTGACCTTTGCTTCCCACAAAATTTAAATGAGTGCAAATGTTTGTGAGTCAGTTGAAAAACCAAAGTCACACACAGTGCCCTGCAGTGAATATTCAGAACCAAGATTGTGCCAGTCACCTTTAGGATCATTGCAGCCTTGCCCTAGAAAAGGTCACAACTCCTTTTGTAACAAATGGTTGCATCCTGAAATTGTCATTTCATCACATCTGTTATGACATGCTGATGAGGGAAGGGTCAGGGCCTCCAATGGACTAACCATTATTGTGATAACTTTCCCTTAAACACACAAGGGAGGAAACTTCCTTAAAGTTGTGTTCTGAAAATCAGCTGTTAAGCAAATGGAATATATAAAACTTGGAATTTTAAAATGGATAAGTGAGGAGTGAATCAGATGCTTTGCAAAAAAAATTATTTTAGGAAAGTATAACAGTCACAATGCCTTTAAATACTACATCCCTATAAAAATTTAAAGCACCATTTTGGGGAACATATTTCACATTAAAAAGTTTCAGCTCCAGCTTCTTTCATTTGACATGCAGGACTTTAGGCATGCAGAATGGTTACTCTGTTTCTAAGCAATTTCTAACTTTTACCATTCTTAGCTTATAAGAAGCTTGCTCGTTCCTTCCTTCCTTCTTTTCTTCCTTCCTTCTTTCCCTTCCTTCCTTCTTTAATGCTTACATAGTCAGGTGTTTATTTTCTAGTTCTCAACAATAATTATAAAATTTTAGGGTAAGCCGGTATGGCTCAGTAGGTTGAACATTCGCATAGCAGCCCAGGGGTCCAAGGATCAAGCCCCAATCTCAGCCACAGCCCCCGAGGACCCATATGCTGAACTGAGGTGTGCTTCCCACCTGGTTCAGTTCCCACTGGGGAGGGCCCAGCTCACAGGGGCACATCTTCCATGCGGGAGGCCCCCTGCCCAGTTCCTGCCCTGTGCAGCCCTGAACTCACCTGTGAAATAAAACTATGTTGAAACCTGATGATATGCAACTATGAAGACTACTCTGGGTCCTCCCCCTTCTCTCTGTCTCTCTCTGTCAAAAAAGAATAAAAATAAATCTTTAAAGAAAAAGAACAATAATTGTAAAATCTTAATTTTTAGTAAGCACTGTGTCGTACCTTTTGCTTTGGGGAGGGTGAAGGTGGTAATGTATGAGGTGAAGCGGAGGAAGCTGATCATCTCTAACTAGGGTAGGAAGGGGTCCAGAGCCAAGGTGACCCGTCAGGTTACATGACTGTTGGTTTGTGGACCAGCATCACCTGGGCACGGGTCAGGATCACAGTCTCTATCTGCACCTCAGCCCTACTAAGTCACAATTCGAATTTCACCAAGATTCTCAGGTGATTCATGTTCAAGTTTGAGGAGCACTGCTCTATAGCATAGTTTTTTACTAAAGCAATAAAAATAATAAGATAGCCATAAATGCACAGAGTATCAAGGTTTGAATTGAGTTTCAGCAGTTCATGGGCAAGTCACGGCTCTGAAGAAAGAGCAGAGAGTGGCTGTGGTCCCTGAGGGCCCCACGCACACCTGGGTAGCAACTAGGGACAACGAGGGCATGTGGCCTGTTTTGAGTCAGGGCATCTCCTTTCTGCCCCACCCCTGCAAACACAAAGACCACCTGCAGCAGGTATCCATTCCCTCCTGCTTCCTTCTCAACAAGGTCCTAGATGACCCTAGCCCCAACTTCGGGAAGACTCTGGGCAGCCTAAGGCCTGTGTGCTCCTCCCTTCAAGAGGGAAGAACCCTTTCCCAGACTTCTCTAGCAGATGCCCCCACATGCTTTACTAGCCAGGACGAGGTGCTGGCCCTTGCCTAAACTTGGCGTGGCAAGACAATGGGCCCCAGTGAGGTGCTAAGGCTGACCAAGACTTCTACACTAGGGAGAGGTCATTGTTCAAATGGATTTCTCAGCCTAACTGGAAAACATGTTCTTTGCATGGGAGGCATCCACACACCCAACGCAGAGAGATGCTCTCAGATGTCTGAAGCACAGGGATCTTCTGAGCCAGACAAAGGGGCGCAGAGAGGAGGCAGGGAGTGTGAGGGGAGGTCGAGGCCCCACTTTCTCCCAGCCATGCACCCACCAGCGCTCACTGCCTCCCGGCCTGCTATTCTCTGGAGAGGGAGGAGCCAGAGCCTGGGAAGCTGCTGCCTCGAAGATGGAACATTTCCTGCTGGACTACATCCAGAGGAAGCAGTTTTCATCATTGTGGTTGAGGGAACAAACGGTATCCCCCAAGTCCCCAGAACCAGAATCCAGCTAGTCATCTGCCCTGGATCCTGCAGGGGTGAGGTGGGGAGGGACATCAGACATGTTTCTCTTTCCTCTTCTCAGGTTTGGCCATCAGTGCAGGTGTAGAAAGGCCAGGCTGTGGAATCCCACATTTGCTTCCTCAGCTCACTGGCGAAGTGCTTTGCCCTCTGGGTGATGATCTCTCCTGGCCTTGCTACGGAGAACAATGCACAGAAAACACGCAGCCTGGAGAGGCTTCCCGAAAGGACTGAACAGAGCCTTCAATGTAAGCAGCCAGCCTCAGGCCCTGAACAGGCTCACATCCAGTCCTGGCTACATAGCCGCTGAGACCAGGAGCTCTCACATTAAGCCCTTCCTTTGCAATGGACAAAAGGTGACTGTTAAGCACTTGTCAGCCCTACATAGACACCTTCCCACATGAGGGCTCACTGACGCAGTTCTGGCTGAGATATGTGAGGTAGACCCAGGTCTTTGAGAAGGACTTTCTCACTCTTAAAAGGGAACTCTGGGAAGAAACTGGGTCTTCTTCTCCCATAGGCTGTGATGGGAGCCCAAACCTTGCGTCCCTGTGAGCACGGCAGTCTGTGAATGGCAGAGTAATGGTGGAAATAGCCTGGGGCCTGATAACATCATGGACTGGTCATCACACCTCTAGAATGTCATGAGATGACAGATAATTGTTCTCTCTTTTTTAAAGATTCACTTTGTTTGAGAGAGAGAGAGAGAGAGAAAGAGAGAGAGAGAGAGAGAGAAAGAAGGTGGGAGGGCTCAGAGCAGTCTCCATAGCTGCACATCATTTATTGTGACATGATTTTATTTCACACAGGTAGATATAGGGCCACGTGGGGTGGGAACTGAACATGGGACCTCCTGCATGGGAGGTGAAGACCTTTGCTACTGAGCCATCCCAGCAGTTACCAGTTGGTCCACACAGCCAGCATATGGGGTTGCACGGGCTGGGGCCAGAAAACGAACCCTGGACCTTGCAATTGTGAGGCAAGCATTCAACCGCTGTGCTACCCCGACATCCCTATTCTTTCTAAAGACAACTGGATTGAAATACTTTGGAACTTGGAGCTGAAGGCCTCCTAACAGAGTGTCCAATCTGCGTGTTCCTGTAGTTTGTTAATGTGCATAGTCACAAGCACTACTTATCCACCACTGTGTTTGGCGTTGCCTGGAGGGAGGGGACGTTCACTCCTGCATCTTCTGATCAGGACTCAGAGATGGAAAGGGAGATGTGGCCAGGACGGCAGCCACGCTATAGAAGTGGGGCCACATACTCCCCTGGGTTATCTGGAGGCCTAGTTCTGGAACACACCCATCCTGCCCCTAGGCAATGGTGACCAGTGGGAACCTGACTCATCCAGGCATTTCGTGGTGACATGCAGTTAGTGCCAGTGACTGACACCTCTTAGAACAGAGAGGCTCTCCTCTCCTCTCCACCAGCCCGCCACCCGCTGAGCTACTTGGAGATGAGGGTGGGAGGGCAGGAGGGTGTGGTCTGAGGCCTCATGACTTTCTCGCTCTAGACCAGGTGAACGCAGCCTTTCCACATGACAGGCGAGCTCCTGGCCCAGACACCTTCCTAGGCCTCTGTCTCCGACATGATGACTCTCCTTTCTGCGTAGATGTCTCACTTGCATCTCAAATTTAAACCTTTCCAAAATTTAGCCCCTAGAGAAAATATTTGCAAACAATGCCACTGATAAAGGGCTAATATCAAAAATATATAAAGAACTTGTACAACTCAACAAGAAAAAAACAAGCAATCCAATTAAAAAATGGGCAGATGACCTTAACAGACACTTCTCTCAGGAAGACATACATATGGCCAACAGATATATGAAAAAATGCTCCACATCACTAGCAATTAGGG
>PVKE010017433.1:0-30760 GCA_004027555.1 Craseonycteris thonglongyai
CCCTCTCTCTCTCTCTCTCTCACCTTCTCTCAAGACAATAAATCTTAAACAGCCAGAGGACCTGAACAGACACTTCTCCCATGAAGACATACAAATGGTCAACAGATAGATGAAAAAATGCCCAACTTCCCTAGCTTTTAGGGAAATGCAAGTCAAAACCACAACGAGATGCCAACTCACACCTATCAGAATGGCTATATTCAACAAGACAAGGAATAACAAGTGTTGGAGAGACGATGGAGAAAAAAGAACCCTCAGACACTGCTGTTGGGAATGTAAATTTGTACAACTACTATGGAAGATAGCATGGAAGCTCCTCAAAAAATTAAGAATAGTATTACCATATTACAGCAATTCCCCTTATGGGTATCTACACACACAAAAATTGAAAACCTTAGTTCGCAAAGATATATGTACCCCAATGTTCATCATAGCATTGTTCATGGTGGCCAAGTCATGGAAACAACCAAAGTGTCCTTTGAAAGACCACTAGATAAAGAGGTTGTGGTACATACACACAATGAAATATTACGCAGCCATAAGAAAAGACAAAATACTGCCTTTTGCGACAATATGGAGGGATCTTGAGATCATCATGCTAAGTGAAATAAGCCAGACAAAAAAAACCGAGAACCATATGACGTCACTCATGGAATATAAAACTGAAAGCAACAGGGGGTGCTGGGATAGCTTGCCTCACAACTGCAAGGTCCAGGCTTCAATTCCTGCCCTGGCCCATGTAAACCCATGTGCTGGTTCTTGGCTCCCATGTGGGAGGCCCCTGGCTCAGTTCCTGCCCCGCGCAGCCCCACATCCACCTGTGTAGAATGAAACCATGTCATAACTAATGATGGACAACTATGGAAACTACTCTGGGCCCTCCCTGCTCCTCTCTTCCTCTCTCTCTCGGCCCTTCCTGCTCCTCTCTGTCTCTGTCTCTCTCTCTGTCTTTCTCTTTCTCTCAAACAATAAAATAAATCTTAAAAAACACACACACACACATACACACAAAAACTGAAAGCAACAAAGAAACAAAAAAACTCATGGACACAGTGAATAGTGGTTACCCGAGGATAAGTGGGGAGGGGAATAGGAGAGGAGAGAAGGGGCATCAAATATATGGTGATGGACGAACTGACCCTGGGTGGTGAACATATAATGCAACACATAGACAATTTATTATAGAATTGTACACCTGGAACCTATGAATTTTTACTAACCAATGTCACCCCAATAAATTTAATTTTAAAAATTGGGTCAGTTTTAATCTTACTGAATTTTAAAAGTTCTTTAGATATTCTGGATAAAAAACCCTGTCAGAGTTATGTACAGTGAATATTTTCTACCACATTGTGGCTTTTTTTTGTTTTTTATTGGTACATTTTGAAGAGCTAAAGTTTTAAAATTGTATAAAGACCAATTTATCATTTTCTCTTTTGTAGTTCATGCTTTTGGTAAGAAGCATGAACCCCAAAAGAAAAAATCATTTCCTACAAAGTATTTTCACCTAAGTTTCCTTCTAAATTTTTTTAGTTTCTATTTTGAGTAAATTTTTACACATAGTATCATGTTCATTTTTTTCTGTATCATCTGTTGATATGGTTGTTGAAAAACTTGGCTGGAAACACTATCACAAGTGATAATTTTAACTTTTTTGAAAAATTATTACTAACCCATAAAATTACTTCAGTATCTTCGTCATACCTGTGTGGGTTTATTTCTGGACTTTCAATTCTGCCCCAAGATTCAGACATGTATTCTTATGCCAATCTAACACTTTTCCTGATCGCTAGAGCTTTAAATTAAGTCACAGAAGCTGACAGTATACTTCAACTTTATTCTTCTTTTAAAAAATTCTTTTGACTATTCTAGGTCATTTTTATTTCCACCTAAATTTTAAGATCAACTCTCAGTAATGTTCTTCACTTTTCAGTCTTGTATTCGGAATCGTTCATGTTTTAGATATATTTTGTTACATTTATCCCTAAATGTTTGATGACTTTGGTTGTACTGTAAATTATATTTTTTAAGTTTCAATTTCTAGTTGTTTGTGGCTATTAAGAAAAATGAAATTGACTTTCATCAACTTTGAATCCTGTGATTATGACAAAGATTTTAGTTTTAGCACAGCTTTTTTTTTTAGTGGCTATTTTATGGATTTCTTAGGTAGGATTTTACATGTATCTGATCATGTCATCATGACAGTTTTACTTCTTTCAAGTTTGTCTTTTATTCCCTTTTCTTGATTTATTGTACTTATTAGATCCCCAAAATAATGCTAACTAGAATTGGTGACAGTGGACATCCCTTGTTTTGTTCCCAGTTATAGGGGAAAAGCATTCATTAATTATTATTTAATAGGACACTTCCTGTAGGTTTTTTATAGATACTTCTATCAGATGAAAAAGTTCCCTACTTTCCTAGTTTGATGAGTTTTTCTTATGAATTTTAAATACTCATTTTATATCTATTAGTCCTATCAATTATTGACAGGGGAGCAACAATATGTCCTAACCTGATTAAAAACTTGTCCCTTTCCCCTTTGTCAGGTTTTGCTTCATGTATTTCAAAGATTTTATTAGTTGATTATAGATTTAGTATTATTATATTATTTTATTATCTGATCGCTTTATCATTACAAAATGTTCTTTATTTCTGAAAAATTCCATGTTTCCTTTGTTATATCTATATAGCTATTGCTACTTTTTAAATTATTTGTTTACATATCTTTCTCCATTTTTTTACTTTTAACCTGTAGTAATTTATTTTATATTTAAACTGGATTTTTTTTAAGACAGAAAATAGTTGGCTCTTACTTTTTATCCAGTCTGATAATCTCTGTCTTCTAATTGGGTCTTTAGATCAAGGACTGAAAAATTATAACCTATGAACTTTGGCCTGTTTTTGTATAGCCCACAGATGTACAGATTGTTACAAAAGAAGAAAAAGCAGCAGCAGCAACAGAAGTGACAGAAACCATAGGGTGTCCCACAAAACTTAAATTATTTACTGTATTAGTATTAGTATTACTATTTACTGGCCATTTACAGAACAGGTTTACCAATCCTTGCTTCAGAACACTACAGAAGTATACCTAAGATAAGAAATGCAGTGAGAATATCTAGTATAGCATTAAGTAGGGTCCCAGAAAGAGAATAAAAGAGACAGAAAAAATATTGGAAGAAACGCTAAGAATTATCTAGAAATGATAAAAGGCATTAAGCCACAGACAAAAAATATCCAATGAAACTCAAGCTGACCGATTTTTTAAAAATCTAGGCATTACAGTAAAACTTCAGAAAATCAAAACAAAGAGAACATCTGTAACAAAGACAGATTACCTTAAATGAAATATTATTTTGACAGGTGACTTTTTAACAGCAACAATGAAAACCAAAAGACAACAGAATAATATCAGTGAACTAGATAAAGCAGGGGTGGGTAAACTTTTTATGCAAATGCCAAATAAATACTTTAGGCTTGCAGGAATTCAATGATCCTACTAAGGAATTAACAACAAGCTTTGTAGACGTTGGTTCAAATCCAGTTTATTCTTTGTAGACATTATTGCAGAATATGTTGTAAGACTAAAGATACCTGAAAAATATATGGAAAGGAGATAATGACCATGGTCAGAAAGTATACTGAAGAATAAGTTAAAAGAGCTGACTCATGATTCTTGCACAGCCTTTACTAGGGGACATTCATCCCTTAGATGAATTTTCTATTGAAAGTGACTTAATGTCTTTCTTTCCATTATCTGAGAGGTTAGAAATGTTTGATAAATTTTAATGTTCAATGTCTAAGCATTTTGTGTTCTTTATAAAAATATAATTGATTTTTGTATGTTGACTATACATTCAGCACCTTGATACTTTTATTATTGTAATAACAGTTTATTTCTGAAGTCTATATTCATAAACATATTGGTGAACAAAAATAGTTTTCTTTCTTCATTCCCAATTCTTATGTTTCTTTTTATTGCCTTGCCATACTGTCTAGGAGCTCCTCCTCAGTGTTGACTAGAAGAGGTGATGGCAAGAATCCCTGTCCTGTTCCTGAACTTAAAGTGAATACTTTTAATGCTTCAAGGCATTAGCTGCAAATTTTGTTTTTATGGATATTCTATATCATGTTAGGACATTCATTCCTTTCTAGCTCTACTTTGCTAAGAGTTTTAACATACCGTAGGTATATTGAATGGATACAAAATTTTACCAAATGATTTTTTCTGCAACTGTTAAGATGATTTCAATAAAATTTTCTGATTCATTTTCTCATACTTAACCAACCTCGTATCCTTGGGATAAACTTTACCTTCCAATATATTGCTCAATTAGTTTTCTAATATTTTGATTAGGATTTTTACATATATGCTCATGAATGAGTGGGACCTGTAACTTCTGTTCTACCATGTACTAGAGTTTTGATATAAAGGTTACACTTGATTCTTGACAAAGATGACACTGCAAAGTAGAGAAAAAAAGAATGGTCTTTGCATTGAGTGAGACCAGGACAACTAGATCATTTAAACAAATTACAAAAATAAATAAATAAATAAATAAATAAATAAAACTGGACTGCTACTTCATACCAAATACAAAAACAATGTCTAATAGATTACAGATCTAAAAGCAAAACACACAACTACAAAGTCTTTGCAAGAGAATACAGACTATCTCTATAAGGTTTCTTTTCAACTCACACATAGTGATAGTCATAAACAAAAATTGTGCTACATGAAAACTGAGAATTTCAGTACATCAAAGAACACCATGAAGATAATGAAAAGGAAACCTTAGCAAAAGACCTAAAGAGACATTTCTTAGATAAGGAAATCCAAATGGCCAATAATCACATCTTCACTAATAATAACAGAAATGCAAATTTAAACTGCAATGAGATCCTGCTAAACAATTGGAAAAATACTTTTTCAAAGGTAGACAATACCAACCAGAGCTATTATATACTATTGATTGGGGGAAGCATAGCTGGTATAACCACTTTGGAAAAAAGTCTGGCAATATCTAGAAAATTTGTAGGTACATATACCCTAAAGCCCACAATTCTATTTGTAGATATATGCACCAGGACACATATAAAAAAAATTCCTAACAAAATTAGGAATAATAATAGCCTTAAACTGGAAAACACAAAATGTCCATCAAGAACAGGAAAGATCAATTACCATAAATTCATCAACAGCAGTCTATATAGCAATAACCATGAATGAACTACAGCTATATACAACATAAACACTAAAGACAATGTTAAGCAAAACAAGCTGGACAGAAGAAATGCGTAATATGTAATGCAATTTATTTAAAGATCAAAGCTAAGTCAGCTAAACTATCTTACATGGATGCCCATTTAAGCAGTTAAAATATAAAGCAAGTAAATGATTACCATGAAAGTCAGAATGGTACTCACCTCAAACAGCATCTCACTAAGAAAAGGCAAATGGAGGTGGGTGGAATTCTAAACTGCGGGTAACGTTCTATTTCTTGCTAATTACGGATAATCATGCATATTATAACATTTGTTTAATATACTTTTTAATAAGTATGTTATATTTCACAAAAAAGGTTAAAAAAGAGAGGAATGCTTATATCATATTTGAGCTTTTCAAAGAGATATTTAATACAATTTTTCTGATAAAATTGCTATAATTGCTTGCTATTTATTGAAATATTTACTAAGGCTTTGATAGTTGCAAACACTTCAAAGGAAGCAAAAAGCAAGCTTCTTAAAAGAGCAAAATGTTCCCACTGACAAGAAATATCTTCAGAATGCGTATACTGAAACAAGCTGTGTTCTGTAAAAGGCCATCTGCTCAGGCTGTTTACTGTCTGCTACAAGTCATAATCTTATTTGCATCAGTACTTACTTGTTCAAATATAAATATAACAGAAGATTAAGATTTCAGAAAATACACAGAAAAAAATGACAAAGGCCATAATTCCTAGTAATTCTGATTTGAAACAGCTCAAAACAGATATCGTTCAGGAAGATAACCTCTTTCATGAGACTGTTTAGGTTAATCACCACCTAATATCTCATTCATGGAAAAAAACCATAGGTTTTACTTTCTGTCTTCTAGTGGCTATTCACTAAACCTTACTTTAGCATAAGAGCATTTTAAATTAATTCTATCTCTGGAAACACCTGCTAAAAAACTAGCATAGCTTTAATCTACAGAAATATGATATTGTAATAAAAAGGTACTTTAAGTAAATCTCTTAACCAATAGGTACTGAAATTATCTATTATTCTTAGTGGAAATTGTGTTAGAAAAACAAACACTTACCTATTTTATTTCCTATCTTAAAAGAAGCAATTTCACTTTTATTTCATGACACAAGGACATCATCATAATTATCTTGTATTTCATGGTCTAAGGAAGACAACAGTAAAGAGCATAGGCTAATACTGGAGCCCTTATCTCAGTAAGTGACATTTGAGCTTAGCCAGGAAAAGACAGAGTATCCACAAAGATACACATGGGTATGGAAGTAAGGGAGGGCATCTCTGTGTACACAAACTCTGTGTTAGTGTGTGTGGGTATGTGTGTGTGTGTGAGAGAGAGAGAACACAAGAGGTGGCATGTAGTGACAAAGTTGGGAAGTAGTTAGAGGTGATGTTAAGGGATCTATTTTAGTTAAAGACAATAAAGAACCTTTTCAAGATTTTTAGATTGAGAAACATAGGCTCAAATTTGTAATGCACTTCTGCCCAAAGTGATTTAAATAAAAGACATGGTCAAGGTCCTAAGGAATATCATGATCTGGTAAGGAGATGTGTGTAAGGTACCATGGGAGTTCATACAATGAACAACTAATCAAGTAAGTGGCATTTCAAGTTAGTGATAAGTGATGATAAAGTTCACCTAGAAGAATACATGGGTGATGATTATTTTTTTTTAAAAGCATTTAAGGGGGTGTGGGCAGGTAGAAAATACCCTGATATAAAAATATGCAAGGTATATTACTTCACTTTCAGTTTACTTTGACATCCAAGCACACATATTTCTCTTTTGTTACCCAAGTATAATGAAATGACAACAAAGTAACACAAAATGTGGTAAATCGATAAATGCATGGAGATTTTAGAGAACGATATCAAAGAACCAAAGATTCTAATAATTTAGTGCAAGAAAAGGGGAATTAAATCAACCTGCTACCCTGTGAAGGATCCAGCACTCAGTGCACAGATAAGATTATAGAGGAGGAGGGAGCCATTCTTCATAACACAAATCCTGGGAATGACAAGCTAGGAAAAGTGGAAATGACAGTGGAACTAAAAAATCATTGAAAGAATGGTACCCAGATGTTTCCTTCCCCTCCCCTCAGAGAGAAAACCCATACCAGTTATCTTTATTAAAGAATCTATTCCTGGGGAAGCCAGGACGGCTCCGTGGGTTAAGAGCTCACTTTGTAGCACCGGGGACCGAGGATCAAATCCCGGCCCTGGCCCGTGCGGACCCATATGCTGAACTGGGGAGTTCCCCCAGTTCAGTTCTCTCTCTGTATCTGTCTCTGTATCTCTCTGTCAAAAAAAATTAAAAATAAAATAAAATTATATATATAAAAAAAAGTCTATTCCTCCATTCATGAATATAAACAAAAACAAGGATTCGTAACCAAGAATAAATGTGTATACACCCCATGAAAAATCAATACTACCAGTACCAAACAGATATTTTAAATGCAGGGCCCAGACTTAGAACTAGAACAAAACTATTCCATGAGCTGCTTCCCTCTCAAATGTATCATTTGTTACAGGTGTGTGTAGCTGTGGCATTACTAACACTGAAGACAGTTATTATTAAAAATACAAATAATTCAGCTTCTAATGTAGTGAAATAAAATGATGAAAAAGATCATCTGGATTCAAGCAGAAGCAACGGGTTTCAGGCTTTGGTGATGATGATTTACCTGACTTTGAACATCTGATGTTGTGGGTCTTGAAAAGTAATTTATTCATCTATATACTGTGTAAATATTTACATTGAATATCTACTATGTGCCAGATACCCTTCCAGGTGATTGGAGCACAGAAGTAAATGAAAAAGAGGTGATGTTGGGATAGCTCAGCAGGTTGACCGCTTGCCTTGCAACTGCGAGGTCCGGGGATCAAATTCCGGCCCATGTGTACCCATATGCTGAACTGCGGCGCGACTGGTAAAAGCTGTGATGGTGGTGAAGGTTCTCACCTCCCATATGGGAGGCACTCGGTTCGCTTCCTGCCCCGTGCAGCCCCACATCCACCTGTGTGGTATGAAACTACATCATAACCAATGATGTACAACTATGGAGACTGCTCTTAGCCCTCCTGCTTTTCTTTCTCTCTTTCTCTTTCTCTTTCTCTCTCTTTCTCTCTCTCTCTCTCTCTCTCTCTCTCTCTCACACACACACACACACACATAACTCTCAAAATAATAAAATAAATATTAAAAAATAAAAATAAAAATAAAAATCCCTGTCTAACCTTAGGGAGCTAATGTTCTAGTAAAGCTTACATTTCTATGTAAGGTAATGTTGATAGTGATCTCATACCAAGACCACAGGTAATTTTAGTTTCTTCTTTATTCTCTCTTATGCCTTCCCAATACAAAACCATCTCTCCCTGATCCCTGTCTTCTTTTTTTATTTAAAAGGGAGGGGAACTGGGTAGGGAAATCAATTTGGCTGCGATTTCGAGAACAAATGACAGAACTGTGAAGGGCAAAGACAACAAACAAATAACTGAATCAGTTACGTGCAGATGTGTTAATTCAGCTAAGAAATATAAGAATGTGATTTAAGACATGGGTTTAAGAAACATCAATGGTACAAAAAAGGATGCATTTGAGAAACTTTAAGGATTCTCTATTAACAAGATTATCTCCAAGAGATATGTTTGGTTAAAGAGAAGTTATGATCAAATATGAATCCCAGGTTTCCAATTTTGACCTGTGAGAAAAATTAATACTGGTCTTTCAGATCTTATCTCTGTAACTATGGAGATCAAACTCTAATAACAAAACTTGTGAACATTCATATAGTTAGTGGACAATGATGCTATTCTATATGCCCAAAGCCACAGACCAAGATAAACCATGATGACAGAATATTTAAAGTAAACATGAAGATTCTTGAGTTGCATCTGATGTCTGACATGGTTTTTTGCACCATGGCTGGTTACACAGCAGGTATATGCTGCCTATGTGACCAACTCTTTGAGAACTGTAAAATCTAAGACTCAAGCAAACTTCCTTGAAACATCTCACATGTGTCTCTGATGTTTGCAGATATAGAGAAAAGTACGTCTTCAATGATTCTCACAGAGAAAGAGGGATTATTTGGGAGCCTGCACATGACCGCTGTACTGATGGATACCTATTTCTCATTGTTCCTGGACTGTATCTTTTGCTGTAATAAATCTTATCTGTGAATACAACTTTATATTGAGTCATGTGAGTTCTTCTAGTGAACCACTGAATGAACTAGTGGGTAGCCATGGGAGCAACAAGACAAGACCACTGAGTGGATAGAAAATTAAGGGGTTGGTAGAGTTTAGTTTCCTTGTAAATGTCTTGATCACCTTCATTACCTTCATTCTATGGCTTTTGAGCAACAACATATCTTTTTATCATTTTAGCCTTATCAGTGGTTCAAAACTCTCTTTAGCTGTAACTCACTATTCTGTTATTTCAATTAAATTTAGAAACAAAATATAAAGGAACATCCTTACTTCAAGAGTTTATTCTGGTGTATTTTGTGACCTTGTTCTAAATCTTATACATACCATTACCACTACATTTTAAATTATGATGTTAAGTTACTCTACTCTCCTCAAAAAACTTTACTCAGCTTCTAACAGGTATCATATTTGCTAGGTGTTAGGGATAAAAAGATTAAGAAGGTAAATCTCCTGTCCTAGAATCTAGAGGTCACTTATAGAAACATAACAAAAGCTCAAAATATTCATTTCTAACAGTATTCAAGACACAGGCAATATAAAAGATTGCATCTTTAATATCATACTGAGATAGAAAGTACTACATTGTAGCTATAAGATGGATCAACCTTCTTATGAAAACTCCTGTGCAATAACATTCAAAAGTTTAAACAATGAGTTATTCCACGACTGAGTCAATAAGAAACAAAAGGCAGCCAGAGTAACAGTAAAAATATTACCAGAAGCTACCTTTGCTTCCTTAGAATGAAAGTATACAATTGTGTGACATTTGAATAGCTTTGCTATACTTAGGTAAGTTTATGTCTCTGAGATGATTACTCACTGCAAAATTTAAAGTATGAAAGCAAGAATAAGAAACAATTTCTCATTCCTTTCATGTTATCACTCTGAGTTCTATTTGGCCCTGCTAATACAATATTTCTGAAAATCTATATTCTACTTTATTCATGTCTGCAACCTCAGAACCACAAGCCTGACCTTCCTCTTAAGCCCATGTATGTGTGTATGTACACACACACACATACATACATATATACATATAGTCTGGGAAAAAGTCCAGCCATAAAATCCTCTATTTTTCATATTACATCACTGGATACTTTCTGGACAGCCTGTGTGCAGTGTATTGTATTGATATATATTATATATAAGCCCTTAATATATGTCAATTTATATTAAAACCAAAAATCACTCCATTCTAAACTCACTGATTTAAAAATGTCAGATCTCTTAAATAGATAAAAATTATTTTATCATTTTGAACACAATTCAAGGATTGTGAAGTGAATATATTCAAAAGAATAATGAAACATATATTTAAAAGTATCCATGTTTTTAAATTTAAAGTGGTTTTTGCACATGTAAGCTTATGCAGTTTTACAGAAATTACGCTGAGTATAGATTTCTGACAGAGAAAGAAGTCTCAGAACAGCTAAAGACAACAGCCTGCTAATCTGGAGTTGTTTATATTGACTGATCACAATCCTAAAAAGATCCAACGTGCAGCAATAGATAGATATAAGAGAAGCGGAGAATAGATTTCAAAGGAGGAGAGCAAATACAGGATAAAACAGGCTAAAGCTTAAAGTTTTATAGTATTAGATAACAGAGATTGTGAAATACATAGAAAGAATACAAATAAGAGAGTTATATTTTGGTAAGATAGCTTGAATAAATAATCATTTTAGAAATATACCCAATCAAATATACAGTATTATTTGAGGCCTGATGCCAAGCTAAACATATCACTATTACTACCAATTAATAATAATTACTCCTAACATTTAGTAAGCAGTTACATGAAAAGCACTATAAATGGATTCATTCCCTATAACTAACTTATGATAATAGATACCATCATCAACTGTATTTTATTAATGAAGAAACTAGGGCTTAAAGCAGTTAAGTAATTTGCCCATTATTATAAAGCTAATTAATCAAAAAGCCAATATTAGAAATCAAGTCATGTGATTCCAGATGCTGAGAGAAGTAAGCTATGCTGCTTCCTTAAATGGCAGAACACTGGACGAGTAAACTGTGGGGATATTAACAATAGACTGTTTATTGCATATGCTTTTATTGCTACATTCACAAATAGAAGAACACAGGTTAGTTTACCCTGCAGTATAAATTTTAAAATTTTGAAGGGAAGACAAAGGGGAGATGGTCATAAACACTATGGTAATAGCTGTCTTTACAATATAAAAAAGCAAAAGAGAACATCTCTGAAGAAACAGTATGTTGACTTAGCCACAACAAAACTTACCCAAAACAAAAAGGCCTGATTTTCATACTCTATAGGTTCTGAGGAAAGCAAACTAGTGAATGCAACCAAAACATGCCCTGTAAGTAGTTAAAGGGAGATCAGTAATAGTAAAATAGATGTTAGTATGGACTACTATCGTGTCAGGCTTTCTGGGATCTGATCCTTGTTCCACTACAAATAAAGAGAATTACTTAATCCCCATGCCTCAATTTCTTAATCACTATAATAAGAATAATAATATACTGTAATTATACCTACCTCAAAGGAAATTCAATATGAAGTAGTAAATTAATGTTAGCAATACATATATATATATGTGCAACATATATGTATATTATCCAATATAAAAATCATAACTACAAACCTCTATCTATGAAAAATCTATGCAAGACCAATGTAATTTTTTTCATTAACAATAATTTGTTTATATAGTAACAATAGCTAACATTTAAATACTTACTATATGCCAGGCAATATGCCAAAGATTTATATGTATATTTTACTTATAAATTATTTATCTTACTCATAACCAGATGAGATAGTAATTATTATTTTCATTTTGATAGTGAAACAACTGAGGTTTCAAAAAGATTACACATAATTTAACTAAAGTTCAAATAAGTGGTAAGGCAAGGACTTGAAACAAAACCTAACTCAAACCTTGTGCTCTTAACCACAATTCTATATTTCTACATTATGTGAAAAAATCCAAATATTTAAAGATTTTAAATAATTATATTTAAATTTTATACTAGTCAGAAAAGATCAATATTAACCAATTTTAAGAATAAGTATCAGTGAGAGGATCATTTAAGAATCATTGTTGAGGGTCTAACGCACAGCATGGTGATAATAGCTAATAATACTGCATTACGTTATACACTTGTAAGTTGCTAAGAGAGTAGATCCTAAATGTACTCATCACAAAAAGAAATGATAGTTATGTGACGCAATGGAGGTGCTAGAAAATGCTATGGTGGTCATTGTTTTGCAATATATAAATGTATCAAAGCAACAACGTATACCTCAAACTTACACAGTGTTATGTGTCAATTCTCAGTAAAGCTAGGAAAAAAAAAAGAACTGCTGAAAACCCTTCTACTAATTATTTATTCTAGAGATTACTCCTAAGTTCCAAATGTTTTTGTTAAGTACACAGTTAAGGAAATAAGTTCTATACACTGTATTTCAAGCAAAGGCCTTTTTACTAGGACATACCGTAAGCCAATTGTAGTATCACTCACTCATTGGTCAATTAACCTAACTTACCTCCTCAAAAAAAGGAGGTATTTTTAGAGAATATAATTAAGTTTTAAGGGATAAACTAAATTCACTCTGCCTTGTTAGTAGCCATTTTGGAATTTACTTATTTTCATTTGAAGGAGGCACAAGGGTTAAAACTGTCAAAAGGAAAAAGATAAGTAACTCTTAGTCTTTAGTCTAATTGCTTTGTTAAAGAAAAAATTACTGATATAAATGTTTAGTTTTGTAGATACAATGTTACACCATACATCAATGATTTCTAATTTTATATTATAATTAGCATATTAATAGCCATAATCAGAAAGACAGAAAATTATATAAAAATTATTTTTATCAACGAGAACTGTGAAAAGATTATTCATGTCTAGCTCAATCCAACTTAAAATCTTATTATTTTGGAATACATTTTTACTAAAAGACAAATGTCTTGGGTTTGCTTTTGATAACTATTAAAGACAAGAAAACCTGTTAGTCAGAATTTTAAAATAAACTTAAATCAAGCCTTAAATTCATCTACCTTATGATATCCATTGCCTGGTAAAGGATTTCAGATTGATCAACTCCAAGAACTTTCTTTGCCCCAGCTTTAGCAGCAAACATAGAGAGAATTCCAGTTCCACAACCAACATCCAAAACTACCTGGTATAATAAAAAAAATAGGTGTTCTTGAAAAGGTCTAATATTTTAAATTCTATTCATATATTCATATTATGCTGTTCCTAGCTAGAAATAGATCAGAAAATTTGAAAATTTTACCAATCAAATATGGTAGTAATTTCTATTTGGGGAAAATGAAAATATCATGACAATGGATAATTTTAAATTCATAACAGTATAATTGGCCACAGTCTGTTGCAATTAGATGTAACAATGTAAATTTGAGATGTTTTATATGAAATAAGCAACTTAGACTTCTTAATAGGAAAGTATTATTTTTAATTTCTCTATTGTATGCATGCTCAATTTAGGCTTAGTAATACTAAATTTTAACAGACATAAACATTCTCAAGTTTGAATGGCAAGAATTAACTTAGGCAGAATAGCCTGATCCAATACAATTAAAAATTGTTAACATAAGAATCATGAATACAGAAAATCATCATATCCTCTCCATTTCCAAAATTATATTTTCAACTCATTTTAATAATACAGGTACAAATAAAAACAAGTAGGCTTCTAGAATTGAGTAGCTTGAGAATTTTTAAAAATGATCATTATCATTGGTGAAAGTAATAAGAACCAAAGTTTAAGATGATATTAAGGACAACTACGGAGCAATTATTTCTAAATCAAGAATTTCATATGGGTCTTCTCAGAAAAGTATAATGAAGCCTGCTTAGTTCACTGTAAAAAAAAAACAACAAATTAAAACAAACAAACAAGCAAAACCAAATTACCAAGGAAACACATTACGAAAAATACTAAGAGATATGCTACTCTATGAAATTAATGAACACTAGAGATTAAATCCTCCATTATCAATGGCCTAAAATCCTATATATTTGTCCCCCAAAATAAAATTATTTCAGTATTCTTAGACTATAGGTATTTGTGAGTATTACTAATGCAGGCATCAATTACAGTGATGGGATACAGAAACAAACAAAACCAAGTCCCTGTCCTAATAGACCTTACAATCTTGTGAAAAAATGAATAAACGAAAAGAATATAAAATATTATCAGGTAGTGATGTTACAAAGAAAAATCGAATGCCAGAACAGAAGCTAGCGCAAGGAAGAGAGGATACATCCTTTTAAATTTAGATAGGTCTCAAACACATGTAAGCAGGGATCTGAATGAAGTAAAGACCTGTGCCATGCAAAGATCTGGTGGAAGTGCCTTCTAGCCATGGAAGACGTTTAACGTAAGACAAAGGATTCCAGGAAAAGTAAGACCAGTGTGGCGGCGCTGGGTAAGAAAGAGGTCACTTGGAGAAGAGGTCAGGGTTAAGCAGAGGCCAGAGCACACAGAACTTTTGAATTTTATTCTGAGTGATGGAAGTTATTGTAAGAAAAACAAACCGAATTAAGAATATATTGTTCAACAATTATTTTATTTTTTCACTAGGTAATATGTTCACATGGTTTAAACACCAAAAAGTATATTTCTTATTTATCCTTCAAGAGAATTTTTATGCATACACAGTGCAATACATGTTTTTCCTTCCCCTTTTTATACAAATGGAAGCATAATATATCCACTGTGTTACACACTGCCTTTTTTTTTTTTTCTTCTTTCTCTTATGTCACTGTTTAGGATCCCATATTATGTACCATAATCTACCAGTCTACTTTTGTATTCATAGACTTGTAGATAGTTTTAGAAATTTTACTATGATAATCAATATTGTAAATAACCTCATATCTAACCCCATTCACACATGAGTAAATCTATAGAATATATTCCTAGAAGTAAAAGCACTGTGAAAATACTGTGTCAGAGAATATATACCGTACATATTTATAATCCCATTAGACATAACCAAATTATCCTCCATGGGGCAACTGTACTCATGAAGACTCCAACCAGCAATGTGTCCAATGCCAGTTTCCTCATAGGTGAGACTACCCTATGAAATAGATAATCAAGCTTTTGGATTTTCTGCCGATCCAACAAATACAAATGCTTTGCTGGTCTAATGTTAACACGCATTTCCATTACCATGAGGTTTAGCATCATTCCGTATGCTGTAGAGCCATCTGTATTTCTTTTTATGTGAACTATCTATTTATATCCTTTCTCCATTATTCCATTGAGTTGTTAGTCTTTTTCTAATCAATTTTTCTTATCAAATTAATTCTTTGTAAATTAAGGAAGTTAGACCTCTGTATTATGACTTGCAATATTTTTTCTAGGCATAAATTTCTGTCTTTTGATTCTAACAGTGATTTTTGCTATGCTTAAATTATTTACTTACAAACTCATTAATCTTTTATTGCTTCTGGATTTTAATCAAAAATAAACTGACCTTTCCCATAGTCTCTCCTATTTCATCCTCATACACTTCCTTCTAGTACATTTATAGTTTCATTAATATAGTTGGTTTTATCATGATATACACCAAGAGGAACGGTAGTAATTCATATGGCTAACTAATTCTTTCAACATGTTATTAAATAGCTTGTTTCCCCAACCGATTTGATATACAACAACTATAGTCTGAATGTTTGTGTCCTCCCCAAATCCATATGCTGAAATCCTAACCCCCAAGATGATGGTATTAGCTAGGGCCTTTTGAATGTGATTAGGTCACGGGGGGCAGAGCCCTCATGAATGGGATTAGTGCCCTTATAAAAGAGGCTCCAGAGAAGCTGGGATGGCTCAACAGGTTAAGTGCTTGCTTTGCAGCTCAGGGATCCGACAATCGATCAAATCCCAGACCCGGCCCGTGGGGACCCATATGCTGAACTTCAATGTGGCCCCCAGTTTGGTTCTCATCGGGGCAAGCTTCCCATTGGGAGGCCCCCTGTTCAGTCCCCGGCTTGAGGGGGTGTGCCTCCCATGAGGGAGGCCCCAGCCCCATTCCCACCCTGCACAGCCCCTGCTCACCTGTGTGAAACAAAACCTGTTGAAAACTGATGATGTTCAACTATAGAGACTGCTCTGGGCCCTCCCCCTTCTCTCTGTCTCTGTCAAAAATAATAAAATAAATCTTAAAAAGAAAAAAGAAAAAGAGGCTCCAGAGAGATCTCTTGCCCTCTTCCATCATCCTGTAAGGACACAGCACGAAGGCATGTTTATGAACCACAAAGCAGCTCTCACCAGAATCAGCCAGTGCCTCGATCTTGGACTACCCAACCTCTAGAACTGTGAGAAAAAAATTTCTGTTGTTTATAAGCCATTCAGTTAACGCTATTTTTGTTATGCAAATCAAATGGAAAAGACAAGAAACTTTAACATACCCTAAAACTTCTGTGTATATTGTGGTCTATTTTTGGATTTTTAGTCTTCTCCATTAATCTATAAATCATGTACCAGTAATTATTCTAATTACAAAAGCTTTATAGAATGTTTCAATACCTACTAAGGCTGGTTCAACCTCATTGCAATTTTTTTTTCAGTCTTATGTTCATTTTTCCATAAGAACAAGAGAGAATCAGCTTGTACAAGTTTTTTTAATGTTTTAGCATTTTTATGGGGATTGAGCTAAAATTATAAATTAGAAACAACAGATAATTTTGAGTTTTCCTATTCAAGAACAAGGTATGACTTTCAATTTGTTTAAATCATCTGTTATGTTCTTCAGTAGTTTTTCTTTTTAGTATTTTTCACCTAAGTCCCACACATTACTAGTTAAGTTTGTTCCTATGCATTTAACCTTCTGTATTGTTTACTATTATAAATGGAGTCCTTCATTCCATTATATCTTGAAAACAGATTCATTAGAACTGACTCCAAAAGAGAAAAATATCTAAACAGCCAGATTTCCATTGAATGAATAAAGTTGTCAAAAGGTGCAAGTCTGTCCTTTCAACAGATGACTGAATATAGAAGATGTAGTGGTACATACACACAATGGAATATTACTTGGACATAAGAAAAGATGAAATACTGCCACTTGAAATAACATGGATGGATCTTGAGATTATCATGCTAAGCGAACTAAGTCAGACAGAGAAAGTCAAAAACCGTATGCTTTCACTCATATGTGGTATATAAAACCGAAAGCAACAAATGAACAAGACAAACATATAAAGAAACAGAAACTCATAGATGTCAACAGTTTATGGTAGTAGTTACCAGAGGGTAAGATGAGAGAGAGGTTGGGGGTGGGGAGAGTGTCAAATATGAATATATGGTGACAGAAGGAGAACTGACTCTGGGTGATGAGCACATAATGCAACACACAGACACTGTATTACAGAATTGTACACCTGGAACCTATATAATTTTGCTAACCAATATCACCCCCAACAAATTTCTTAAATTAAAAAAAAAAACAAAACAGTTGCTGCTCTATGTCAGCCATCCTCTGCCCTCTCCAAGGACAAGGCCCAGATGGTTTCATAGGGAAAATATGACTATTCCTGTACATATGGCCTGTCTGGGTAAGTCAGCATATTTTAACATAACTAGTTTATACACAGAAAGTTAAGGAATTTAAGATGTGACCTATACAACATCATTACAAATAAAAACATTTTTTAAAGTTATAAATAAAATGTGCTAACCACAACAGCAAAAAGATACTGTAATACATAGCATGTATATTTATAGTATGGCTACAGTATATCAATTTGAAATACTGTATGACATAAAATGATAAAATGGAAAAAACATATAACACAACAGTATGTGATAAGTTACCGGAAACTTTCATTGAAATAAGATATTTACAAAATAAAAAAATGAAAAATAAAAGGTTGGCATGAAATTTGCAAGTTTGATAGCACAGTGCTTTGACAGTGGAGGCTGGGAATATCGACACTCCCGCACTGTTTAGGGAAAGACAGGCTGCCAGCATGAATACCCCCCAGGGTGCAGCCTTGGACCCAGGGAGTCCACTGCTAGAAATTTACCTTATTATTTTCTCACATATATAAAAAGGTTTTTAATATTTTATATTGTTATATGAAGCACTGTTTCTAATATAAAAAATTAAAACAACTTATGGACATTTTTACATTGGACATAGCCATTAAGACAATGTTAATAAAGCATTATCTCTAAGAAAAAACTGCTGAGTGATGAAGGCTAAGTACAGAAGATATGTATCATATTCTCCAATTAGAGTATGTGTACTTTTGTAAGACTATACCTATACACACAAACATGTATAAAATATACAGATATACTTTTATATACATATAATTCTTTTTTAACCCTCTTTTTGTGAAGGAGGAAAGTGAGCTCCAGAGAGGGAAAGTAACAGGCCCAGGATCATACAGCTGGTAATTTGTAAAGCAAGCTTTCAAACATAAGTCAGTCTGCTTTTAAAGCCTATGTTTAAATTATATGTTTAATTGTATATTATGTATTGCATTTAGTTCAGAATTAGGTAACTAAATTAGGAAATAAACTAAAACTTGATAGAATCAAAGAGGTAAAAATGATGAAACATTTGTAAAATGATGGAATTTGATTCATTTCTTCTAAAGAAAAAAAGTGGGTTTTAACTATAGGTAATAAGCAAAAACATAAAAAAGGCACCTAACTGTGAATTTCTTCAATAGACCACTGATAGAAATTAATTATGAGAGGGTGACAACATGATTAAATGTCACCCAAAGTTAAATTAACTCTGAGAAACCATATGGTCTCCACAGGAACTTTGTGAATTGAAACAATATTAAGAAAGGAATGAAGGAAAGGAGACAGGAGGGAGGGACAGATACAGAAGGGAAGGAAGAAAGGAAGAAATGCATTTTTAATTATAAGCACCATTTTGAAAAATAAATCTCTTCTATGTACTACATAATATAGAAGCTAGTGTTGTGATAATGAACTTTGTCAACTTAATGGAGATAAAAGTAAATAAAAACAATGGTAATAAAACTTAGGAAAACATTATTTCATATGTTTTTAAAAATTAATTTAAATAATGTCATGAACATATTCTATCATGGCACACAAAAATTAAATGATGTGTGTGTGTATGCATGTGTGTTTGTGTGTATGTGTGTATGTGTGTGTGTGTGTGTGTGTGTATATATATATATATATATATATGGTAGTGTGAATTAAAATGTAACTAATAGATTCCACCCTAATTACTTACTTATTCTATTTTAATATAATGTGTTCAAAGTGTAGTGGTGCAGGGTTAAGGCCAGTAGACTACAAATACAACCCCTCAGATTTGTTTATTTAATGCTCCATTCCAGAGCAAGTCAATTACCCTACTGTTTTCAAGTTTCCTCATGTGTAAAATGAAGATAAATACTCGCCCTTAGTAACAGGAATATTACATAGTAATAACAAGACAACATATTTGAAAGAAATCTATAGATTATCAAATGCTATTTAAATATATGGTAGTATATTTTCTAAATCTGCAGCCATAGTATAATAAAGAAAAAAATCCCAAATAATTTAAAATTCTGAAAGCTCTATACTATTTAATATTTTTAATTACATAAAATTATGCCCTGAATATGCCTGAAGGAGTAAGAAATTGATATGTGTAATATTTTACATTATATTATATTCGGAGAAACCATAAAAGCCAACCAAAACTAATTACACATTGATAAATTAAATGAAAGTATCTAAGGCAAAGTACTAAAGAAATATGCTCCCAACTTATTAACAAGCCCCTTTTTGACTTCAGCAGATTTAATGTCTTCAGTAAGAGCAATAAGTATAACACAAATTAAAATTATATGTTTTCCATGGTCATGTATTTTGTCTGCAAATGTATAATATACATACTACATTTCCATACTATTACAAATAAAAAAACGAGAAGCAGAAAGTGACCGTGTATAAGGTCTATGAACCCAGTAAGATGTACTCCATATACATAGAAATATTCATGATTACTTAATTTCTCAATGATTAACCTTTTGATTACTAATTCTTGTGCCTTTTCAGTATGTTCAGTATTCAGAAGCATACTGCAAAAGTAACTTCTTACTTTCACTTAAGTTCTCATATTATGCATATGAAAAAGTATTAAGAAAACATGGCTCAAAGAAAGTCAATGATTGTGATTCTAGAACAACAAAAATTATAAAATTTTAGAACCACGGGGTTTAAATCATTTTACATGACGCTCAAAGAGATTCAACACTTGTCAAAAATTACATAGCTTGGTACCTGAGAAGCCAGCCAGGACTAGTGAGTCCCAGATCATATTATTTCTATACAACATATTAAGAAATGAAATAAAAATCTGGGCATAATCTAACTGTAACTATAAAGCAAAGTTTCTAATTACAACATATCTGCTTCACTTAAAACAATGCTTTTTAGACACATATATTAAATAAAATTTTTCCAGCATTTGGGTGCAAATATAAAAACTGTAAAAAAATTCTTAGTCTCTGATGCAATAACAAAAAAGCAAATAAAAAAGCTAAGTACAAAGAATTGATAAAATTTAAAAAGTTAAATAGTCTATTTGTCTATAATGGGAATCAGCAAAAACAGAAGCATACACCATCATAAACCTTTCATGACAGGTAATGCTTTGGTCAAAAGATATCAGAGCACTATATAAATTTCACTGTGCAACTCAGCTAAGTCACAAGTGAAACACTGCTCTTAGGAAATAGGTATAGAAAATGAAAAGCCAATCTATATTATACTCCAAACAACATAAAAATCAGGAAGAATTTTCAAAATAGAAAGGTTGCCAGTCACTGAAACAATGTCATGAAGCCCATGAAATAACCTTAGAGAAGTATCTTTTAAAATGGAGGTGAAAGGGGAATGATAAAAACCTGATTTATTACCAAAATATGTGTCCTTGAAGTGAAAAGAGTGGGGGAAATTCACAAGCAAAGGTAAATAAGTCGCAGAGATGATAATAAGTGACTAAATTAGTGAGTGGACTGACTTCCAATAAGGCAGAACTTTTTGGGTAATCTTGCCAGTGTAGAGAAGGAGGGAAGGAAGAGGAAAATAAAAAAAAATAAAAAAAATTCAAGAGAGGAAAAGCAAATTACACAAATAAATATCAAACATACACACACAGTGTAAAAGATCATCTTTGAAATAACTCAAGGCAATATTAAGACTAATTATAAAATAGAGTGTCACATAAGGGAATAAATAGATGAAGTCTTGAAAAAAAGCACATAAAATAAATTCTACCTTATAATATTTGTCTCTATTTATCAATAACTGCTTAAAATTAATTTTTTACTAATTAACACAAACTAAAATAATACTTAAAAGTGTGTTATGGGGCTTATCCAATATATTTGAAATTCACAGGAATCACAGTAAATCAAAAACATGTTTTAAGCCAGGGGTGTCTGATCTTTTGGCTATCCTGGGCCACACTGGAATAAGAATTGTCTTGGGCCACACATAAAATACCCTAACGCTAACAACAGCTGATGAGCTAAAAAAGAAAAAACAATGGCAAAAACATCTCATAATGTTTTAAGAAAGTTTACAAATTTGTGTTGGGTCACATTCAAAGCCGTCCTGGGGTGCATGCAGGCTGGCCTGCAAGGTGTGGATTGGACAAGTTTGGTTTAAGTAATATTATTTGGATAACCAAAGTTTAAGATATGTCACTGTAATGAATGACTTCAGTTTTTTTAATTATAACCAATCAGCATTTCTGTTACCAGTACTCTGTACAACAGAGGAGCATTATAAAGGTTTTCCATGAAGTAAAGACAGAGTACTTTAAATCAACTACTATCATAATGATAAGCCAAAAGAGGATTTCAACTACCCAAACAAGGTCCACGTGAAATGTACAATTCTGTAGCCTGTGTTACTTACCTTGTCTTTGAAGATATGTGGATTTTGGTATATAAAATCACGGTAACTTTCTGTTCGTATTTTGTCCTAGGGTGGAGAGAGAAAACAGTGTTTACAGAATAGTCTAAACAAACAAAAATATTTTTAGGAAGATATTTTCTATTTTATCACACATCCCTTGCTTCTATTGCTACTTTTTGCCTTAAAAAAAAAAAAAAGTTTAATTTTGTTTTCCTAAATGAAAACAAAAAGGGACAGAATTAGTAACAACACACAAACAAAAGTTTAAGATCACTGAAAGTCAAATGATCTAAGTTCTTAAAAATGTACACATCTCACCCTGTGAAGCCCCACGCCCACCTGTAGAATGAAACTATGTGAAAAAATCAATGATGTGCAACTATGGAGACTGTTCTAGGCCCTTCCCCTTCTCTCTGTCTCTGTATCCCTGTCTCTCTGTCAAAAACAATCAAAATAAATCTTAAAAAAAAATGTACACATCTTGCCTTGACATACATTATCATTTTAAGACTTCAACTGATAATTAACAATAATAAAAGATGAACAGGATATCTTGCTCCTTTAAACAGGGCCTGGAATCTAGAGCCTGACTCACTGCATTAGAGTTTTATTAAAATATAGGAGGAAAAAAAGCAAAATGGAAAAAAGTAAGTTACAGTTAAATATGAAAAATGAAGCTAAACTGAGTAATGAGCTTCCTTAGAAAGCCATTTATCAGCACCTATCTGATTTATAACCTTGTTTTGTTCCTAGAAATGTCTAGAGTAGGAAATGATGCTTCAAAGCCTATAAGTTTAAAAGTTAATCATTTGAGCCCCATAGCCCATATTATGAGACTTTAACACTCTGGAGTCTCACATGACCTATGACCAAGACAAGCACTGAATGCTAATATTTACTATGGTTCATAAGCAAAGCTGATTCACTTTTAAATTACCTCTGTTGAGAAACATACAGACAGCAAATTAAGTAACTTAGTAAACGGCTCTGTTGCCAAGTAAGTAAAATGAATACCGTATGACAAAAACATCGCAGACTGGGAAGTCTACTTTTGGGTTTCACACGAGGAAAAAGGAATATAGTTACAACAAATGCTACAATATGAAATGTATGTAATCCATACTTACCCCCAAAACATCTTTATGCCAATATTTGGATTAAAAATATATATGTAAAGGAAGTCTTACATTAAAAGACAAGTTGTTTTACTTAATTACTAGATTTAAAAAGGGAGAATTCCATAATTCCATTTTCTGATAGACTTCTAATGGCTTTATAAACAAAATTTTAAATCAGACTTATTAAATCTTTCCAGGAAAGATGCTAAGAATTACTATAAAATAATCTAGTGTTTAAATAAATTTATACATAATATTAACTAATTAATTTTTTTAGTCTTTTTTAAAAAAGAAATAGCATTTCATACATTTTTACATTATTCTTACACCCTAACCAGTGATTTTTGCTGACACAGAAATACCTACAGGGGGGAACATCAGTCAAAAAGGCAGTCATTCCGAAAGCTCTCACCAAACACATTGCCTCACCACTGCTCCAAGTTAATCACAAGCATCCCAACTTCTGTCATAAATTCACGCACTGATGCTCAGCAACTACAATCCTTCACCTGGGCTCTTTCTAGATTTCCATCTGTTCTTATTCATATCCTCAGCCTGGTGCAATAAAATCCAAAGTATACCAAACATAGTGCCTTAGATAAAGCAGAGTTTCAATTTAGTAACTAAATTTTTTTTTCATTTTTGACAGAGAGAGAGAGATACACAGAGACAGAGAGAAGAGGGAGGGCCCAGAACAGTCTCCATGGTTGCACATCATCAGTTTTTCCACATAGTTTCGTTCCACAAGTGGGCGTGGGGCTGCACAGGGCAGGAACTGGGCCGGGGTCTTACCCCAGTGAGAACCAAGCTGGGGGCACTCCCCAGTCCAGCATATGGGTCCGCACGGGCCGGGATTCGATCCTCAGTCCCCGGGCTGCAAAGTGAGCACGTAACCCACTGAGTCATCCCGGCTTCCCCTAGTAACTAAATTTTTGAAAGAAAAATCCACTAACCATGAATATGCAAGAAAATAAAAGAATAGCCCACCCTTCTTAACCATTTCTAAAAATTTATTTTAACAAAAGATTAACAATTCAATACAAAATATGGTAGTAACAGAAAAAAGTATCCATTGCACCAACCTACTAAAACTAAAATCACAAAAGAAGAATAAAATTAGAGTTCCAACACTAAAAAGCAAGATAATCTTTTAGGACTAGTAAGGCGTCATAAAATTATTCTTAAAAATATAAAAATTATTTTAAGAATGAGACTAAGACAACAGAAAAACTATAATGAAGTTACATAATAAATAACAATATGTTTTCAATGTATAGGCTCATGAAGTGGACAGAACCATATGAGTCAGCAGCAGATACAAGGAGGACAATGCAGTAAAGAAAAATTATTTAATGGTACTATGAGTTGTGATAAATGTTCACCAAGGTAAACAATGCTTTTCTTGAGGAAAAAAAAGAAAGCATGAATCTCAAATTTAGAAAATTAGTCAACAATGAATCTAAAGTGGCAAAGGATTTCCGTAGTTCATGTAATCTATCCCTCTATCAATTGTATCTCCAGAATTCAAAAAAAGTATCTTCATCTTAACTCCAGGAAGTAAGATCATAAACTACTTTTATTTATAATTCCAACATATGCCAAAATGGTGTCACTAAAATGCTAACATAGAAAGCTGGGATGGCTCAGCGGGTAAAGTGCTCGCTTTGAAGCCCCAAGGACTGAGGATCGAATCCTGGCCCTGGCCCATGCGGACCCACATGCTGAAATGGGGAGTGCCCCCAGTTCAGTTCTTGCCAGGACCTATGTGGGAGGTTCCCAGCCCAGTTCCTGCCCTGTGCAGCCCTGTGCCCGCCTGTAGAGTGAAACTATATGGAAAACTAAAGTCAACTATGGAAACTGCTCTGGGCCCTCCCCCTTCTCTCTGCCTCTCTCTGTCTCTGTTTCTGTCAAAAATCAATAAAATAAATCTTAAAAAAAAAAAATTAAAATGCTAATATAAAGCAACAAAACATCTAAATAATATTCCTATAAAACCAAGGCCAATTAAGCCCTACATATATGGTTTCTTAGTTTAAATTATTTATAAAGATCAAGTGAGATTCCGATAGTAGCAAAACCTTGAATAGATTATGTATGCTAAGAACTATTTTGATAAGAGAATAGTTATATTACTTGATATAAAGCACATTTCATATTTATCCGCAGCACATACCTTAGCAAAATATAAAATGTTTAAAGAGCTCTTTTTAAATGAAATATATGCATATTGCCCATGAACATTGAATCAAGTTGATCCAAAGAGAGGTAATCACATTGTGTAACAGCTAAGGGGAACTAAGGCATAGAGAATTATAATAAGGATTCTTAAGAGTAATTCTCTAAAAGGGAAAAGATAGCAATGGAAACTTTAAACTGAATTTTCTTAAATCTATATGTACATCAAAATGACTTAAAGATATACAATCAGGGGATGCCAGATGGCTCAGCGGGTTGAACACTTGCTCTGCAGCCCCAAGGTCCAAGGATTGAGTCCCAGTCCCGGCTTGTGTGGACCCATATGCTGAACTGTGGTGTGCTTCCCATGTGGGGGCCCCCAGTTTAGTTCCTGCCGGGTTGAGCCTCCATGTGGGAGGCCCCTCCTGGTTCAGTTCCAGCTCGAGGGGAATGCCTCCCATGCAGGAGGTCCCCAGCCTGATTCCTGCCTTGTGTGGCACCATGGTCACCTGTATGGAATGAAACTATGTTGAAAAACTAATGATGTATGACTATGGAGGCTGCTCTGGGCTCTCTCCCTTCTCTCTCTGTCTCTGTCTCTGTCTGTCTCTTTCTCTCTCTGTCAAAAACAGTCAAATAAATCTTTAAAAAAAAAAAAAAAGATAAACAATCCAATGTGAAGATCCTTTAGTTATTGATATATAGCTGCAAGTGTCCAGTACAAAGACTCAGAAATAAGTAGTCAAACTGAATTTCCCTGATGATTGTATTAAGGACACTCACATGTACTATTTACTGAGAGTCTCAACATTATCTGTCTGAAAAATGCAACACAATTTCCATACCAGAGGCATTAAAGGTTCATGACATTTAAGTTGATGGTAAACTGACAAACACGGGTTTAGATTAAGTCCTTTAAAGAAAATATTGTACACACAATAAAATTAATTTTAACAAAGAAAACAGGGTGAGTAAAATTCTTGTAAACAAATTCACTCTGGATTTAAAATAATTTATTATTATAATAAGATAATTGTTATTTGTAATGTTATGCCATTACCCAAGTGACAATATGGCAATAGTAAAGAAATGACATGGTATTGCTTTAAAAGACCTCAAGTAATTATAATTACTATTAATTAACAAACCTCCGTGCTTTTATTCTGCAGAACAGAATGAACAAAATATAAACATATTAATATGTTTCAGGGGAAGGTTTCCATAAGATATAACAATCTTTTGAAGAAAGATTTAGTAATTTTTTGTTTGTTGGTTTAAAGAAAAGAGAGCAGCATCTAAAATTCACAGCGATAAATACCTAAAATTTTCAATAATTTTTACATTCCAATATGTTTTCCTCATTATTTTGTTTTACTGAATTAAAAAATTGTATCTTGCTATTTTACTATACAGACAGTAAAATGTATAACTTCCATTATAAAAATTAAAACCAACCAAACTTAAATACGTGATTCAACCAATTTAGAAAATTCTTCTATTTAGCAATGATTTAAAATGTAAAAAAGCTATGCCATATCAACTGTGAGAATTCTTTATAATTAAACTTTGTACCAAAGAATTATGTGCCCAAACAAGTCAGTATTGCTATTTAAAACACTAAAATTAGTCATTTCTTTAGTACATTAATAAACATACAATTTTTTTTAGATTAAAATCGTCAGCAGTTGTTCTTTCCAATGTTCTATTTAAAACAAAATTAATTTCATCATAATGATCTTAATAGAATTTACAATGACTTTGGTGCTTCTGCAATCTTTTCAACCTGAGATCAGCTTTCAAGCACTAGAGATTTAAAAATCAATTTTCAAAAAAAGTCCTCCTACAGCACAGGTATTAAAAACCTGCTTTATGATATATTCTTTTAGTATGAATTTGGTGCACTTGTGCATTTTTCTAACCTTTAGCATTTCTTCATGTATTCCATAATGCCCGTATGAGCTGAAATAAACATCATCCTCATCCTCCTGGAGGTCTGCAATGGCCGTAGATGATGAGCAGGTTCTGACATCTGCGTTCATCACAAAATCCTGAGCAAATTGTCTGTAATCAATTTGAAATACACCCTTGAGACAGATTTATTGGACCATGAAAGAAGGAAAGGCTAGAGGTTGAGAAAGAGGAAAGGGGAGGAATTGGAGTGTGGGGTGTGATGAGCCTTCTAAATCACATTCTATCTTAAGCAACTGAAAGCTCCCCCTGCTGGATCTTAAGCAACAACATACTCAAACCCAGGTGCAAGCACTTCCTCTGCAAAATACAAAAGCGCTGTCAACTGCAGATTATAGCTGTTTATATCTTTCAATTGAATAAAATAAGCACATTACCTTTATTCAACTTTAATATTTCTCATATTCAAAAATCTTATTTTAGCAGCTGAATCAATGCAGTACTATATTTCAACACTATTAATATTCTTTAAAATCTTATTATCTCATGCAAGGGTTATATGGGCAGAAAGTAGACCCAAAGTGAGATTTAAACCGACACCACCATCCATTCCAGCTCTAAAACTCAGTTCCCTCTCTGATCACCACAGATTAAGAATCTACAGGTATGCAGGGCAGAGAAGTACAGAGGCAGACAGCAGAGTTGGTAGTTATTAGGTTACCCAGCATAAAATCTCAAAAGCAGGGAAGGGAAACTATAATCAGCTATACTATTTTTCCTGCTGAATGTTCTGGCAAACCATCAAACCATGGGTTCTCAGGCAAAAGCAACCAACTTACAAATCCAATAGATAGAATAGAGGTATACTTGGTAGAAATGCAGAATCACAGGCCTATCCCAGAACTCCAGAATCAGAATCTAGTTTCACAAGATCCCCAGATTCACATACACATTAATTCTGACAAGAACCAAGCCAGTAGTGCTAATTCATTAGAGAAAACCATCCTATGTGTCTGGTTTTCCAATTAAATACTATATCATAATTATATTTTGACTCCTTAAAAACAAAAATTTCAATCCTGTATTTCCCCCAGAACTAAAAAATATCAATCCCTCCACTTTAAAAGCCTATGAGTGGAAAATGGAGAAATCTATTAGAAGCTGAGTAATTAAAAGGCAGTATCAAAGAACAAAAACATGTAAGAGGATAACACTCATCAGAACAATTATCATTAGTATAAAAGTAATTATAAATAAATATCTGAGAATAGGTAAAACTATAGAATTTTATGTTAATTGATTATATCCACAATATATAAAAATGTTGCATATCTTTAATACTACTAAAATTAAACATCTATATACTTTCCATTATATGAATTACAGTGTGCCATATTAGTAGCTGCATTATTTTGGGGTCTAAACAATTAATTTTCTATAAGACGGTAAATTACTTCATTCTTTGCAGATCCTCGCGCACTCCAGCTAGTGCAGCTTCAGCAGACAGTGCCCTGGCTTCCATATGTCTCATTTTTTCAACAACAGAGGTATTTTCACTGAGTCCATTGGGGTATGAGAATGGAACTGACATTGGTTCATAAAGATCTTCTACATCTAAAGAAATAAATACATATAAGTATGTCAGGAATAAATATATACTAAGTGACTATTATGTAGCCAACTGAAAAAAATAGTAAAAGTATTTTAAATAAATATATAGTATCTAAACTGTTTCAATTTTAACTTTAAGAGCAAGCTGTTAGTCTTTCATTAGCTGGCTAAGTTGAATACATATATATACGTTAGTTATACAAAAACCAAACCCAAGAAAAAACAAAAAAGTGGAAGGAAAAAACCCTACTAATATTTATTGATGAGCAGGTATCTTTCAGCTATGAGCGTTACATCTCATTTCATCCTGAGAACAAACCTAAAATGTAAATACCAGGGTGCCAAAAACTGTGTACACATTTTAAGAGATGTTATCTATGTATTACTTTTCGAAGTTGAATTGAATTACCATAGCAACATGTACCATGATGTATGCTCAAAAGATGGCGTTAAATGAATGCTAGTATCCCCATGCAACAGGCAGGACAGTCAAAGAAAATGGCAGAAATACGGTTGTCCTTCAAGGAGCACAAGAACATTTGGAAGTGGTATTTGAAATTCGAGAACATTGTGGAAGTACAACAGTGGAGGCGTGAGCACACATAAGAACCTGCAATTGCATGCATTCATAAATTTGAGATACATGCTAAATTGATATGATATGTGCAGCAATACAAGTGGACACTGGTCAACATTGATGAAGCAGTGTTGCTGTAATCAGAAGTGTCTGATCACTGATGATAACCACTTTGAGCCCCTCTAGTAATCGTAGAATTCAAATGTGACTTGTATTCATCCTGTGTTATTGATATATATTGAGTATTAAAATTTTAATAGTCTTTTCCTTTCTTAAAATGTGTATATTTTTTTTGGCACCCTCTGTAATTACTCCAATTTTAAGTCATGGTAAAAAAATAAATTTTAGAGAAATTAAATGACTAGCCTGAAGTCATATAGCTGTTAAATAAAGGAACGAAGATTCAAACTCATGCCTGCCTTGATCACTTGGTTGTGGTGGTATCTACAGGACTTCTCCACTGTAAAGTTAGTATCTCTCCTGTTGGTAATACATTTCTTGTAGGAGACACTCTGAACTATGCAAATCCTGTTCTGCCTTAAATTTTTGTCCATTAGTACTCCTCAAAACTGTCAAAGTCATCAAAAACAAGGAAAGTCTGAGAAACTGTTATGGCCAAGAGGGAATAAAGGAGACATGACAACTAAATGTATTGTGGTATCCTGGATGAGCTCTTGGAACAGAAAAGGGACAGCAGGGGAAAACTCATGAAATCTGAGTGAATAAAATGAAGTTTACTTTTTTTTTTTTTAAGTATGGTATAATATTTAAAACATATTCCAGGGGGAAAGCCGGGACGGCTCAGCGGGTTGAGCGCTCGCTTTGAGGCCATGAGGACCGAGGATCGAATCCCGGCTCCGGCCCAGGCAGGACCCACGTGCTGAACTGGGGAGTTCCCACAGTTTGGTTCTCTAACTGTCTCTGTCTCTGTCTCTCTCTCTCTATCTGTCAAAAAGTAAAATAGAAATAACTATGCACTGA
>PVKE010017434.1:0-30761 GCA_004027555.1 Craseonycteris thonglongyai
ACTCTATCCTCATCTGGCAGGTGGCAGCCACTGCTTCATGGATACCTGCTGGACCAGGTTTCTGCATTTGGAGAGCAAACTAGGTCATGCTGCACTCTCGAGCTCGTACAAGAGGTATTGACAGTGGTCCAACATTTTGCAGAGTATTGTCTGTCAGAGTTCCAGTCTGGTATTATTTCTCGTGCCGACACAGGGTAACTGAGACACTTCAGAGACTTCTCAGTACCTCTGACATTTGTCACCAGTGTGACATGCCAGTGCCTTGCCAATACCCTTTGGCAGGAGGACCAGAAACTTTGTGCTAACACATGAAGCACGGATAAGTTACGTAAACACACCATGTGGAGGACTCTGTGTCCTGAAGTGTTATCTGAACGGTGGGAATTTGGACCTCAAGTGATGAATGGCCAGCGTGTTATTTTAGTAGGGACAAAAGAATAATGGCATGCCACATGTCATTGTGCTGTTGTGTTTCTCTCACATAAAAGGAAATGCTTTTCCCAGTGAGTGTTCAGTGTCTTCACAGACACAAAAACTAATTTAAGATGTTCCTTCCATTCCCTGTGTTGTCATTTGGGCACTCATTTATTATTTTAGCAATTTCCTATTGTTACTTAGATGCATACCTGCCATAACGGCTGTTCTGTCCTTTCTCTTCATGGATTTTTTTTTTTTGTGTATGGGTTTTTTTCTTGTCCCCTTTTCCATTTTTCTCCCCTGAGATACAAAAGAAAACAAAAGTGTCTCTTGGGAGCTGGTTCCACAGCATTACCCTGCACAAGCTTCCAGGTGGGGCAAGACCTGCCCTAAAATATATATGTCAAAGGAGTGGTTGTACTAGCGGATGCATAGCTCAGACTCATTCCTTACTGTTTCTTCTTTTAAATGCTTCACTTACTGTTTTCTCATTTTATTTTCTTTCCTGTTATAACCCCAAGGCTTGGCTATTTCATTTCCCTACTGTTGGGAAATACCTCTTTGCATTGAGTCCCTTTGACTGGGTGACGGAGACATGCCTCTCTCCTAAGACTTGTCCTATTCTCTTTTTGGTTAATACTTTGATTTTTGGTTAATACCTAATTTAAAGCTCTGCGTACCCCTTGGGGAAATTCTCATTGATGATGCTTCCCCTTGTAGGCAGCTTGATATGAAGGAAGGGGACATTAGCCTTTGAGTCGGGCATCCTGGGCTTGCTGGTAACTACCCCATTTGCTAGCCACGTGACCGTCAACAACGAACATGCTTGTAGAATCTGGTTCCCTGTCTGTGTAATGTGGTCACTGGCCAAATGCAGGGTTCTCATGACTATCAGGACAATGTCTATTTGATACTTAGGTGTTTTTGAGCACTAGGAGGGCAGACACTGTTATTACTATTGATTTTGAGGGTTTTTGGTATGGCAGCCATAGACCCCCACAACATTCGCAACTAAAATCATGCAATTTAAGTGCATGAAATATGACTAGTAAAATTTAGCAAAGATTTTTTTTAAAACAGGTTAGACTTTTTTATATCTTTTATAGAAGTGAACAGTGAATATCTTTGAGGACATGGTGGGAAGGGTACTTGTTGACTGAAGGATTGGATAGTGTACATTAGTCTGAACAGTACTGTGGATGAAAAGCCGGACTATTGGTCAATCATGTGATGAGAAATCACATTGGCATTAGTGGTTGCTGGCTCGGTGATGGTTAAAACATGGTCCTGCCTACAGCCAGCCTCCTGCAGGCTCTCCTGAGTCTCGTGGGGCTTTCTGAAATTCCATTGTGTCATGGCGCACCTGCGGGCTTCCACTGAGCCACAGGTAATGCATGAGGAAGTCAGACTTGCTGAGATAAAGGTGGCTGGATACTTGCAACACTCCCTGAAGTCATGGTGGCTACTAACTCCCGAGTTTATTAATTGGCAAAGTAAATAAATAAATATATAAAGAAATAATAAGACCATCTCTGTCCTTAGACCCCATCGGAGGTCCAGAGACAGTAGAGTTTTAAAAGGAATAAGAAATAAAGCTAAGTCCAACCTACTCTGACTTTTAAACAAAATGGCAACAGTATAAATGATAGACTCTCCCATGGTCAACCTGTACCCTTTGAAAAGAACCATATCATTTTCTTAAAGTGTATTTTACACTTTAAGTGATTTCAGAGATGAACTTGTTATAGACCATTCTATACTTAATTGAGCTTAGACAATTGAAGACGGGGAACGTTCAAGCCCATTGTAACCTGGTCACCTCAGAGTCCCGATCCTCCATCCCACGGGGTGCCTTCAAAAGGGGCTCTGACAGTCTACCAGTTTATCAGTGACTCTGATGCCGGGCAAATTCAGGGCTGGATGACTTCCCTGGACAAATTGTGCTCCATGTTGTGGGTCTGCTTTTACAGCCAAGGCTTGACACATTCACTGTTCTCTTCCTGTTCCCCTCCTTCCTTGGCCCCTGAGATTTACAGCTTTTAAAACTACAGCACTCTTTCCTTCCCCTTGCATTTAAGTTAAAAGCTGACCAGTCTGTAATATAAAACATAGAATTATGGTAATGAATAAGAGGTTAAAAGCTATCATGGTGAGTGGAAGTTGAGCGGGTTTGGCTGACTGATATGGTAAAATTATGTGCTGAATTAAAACATTAAAATGCTGTGGGATTAATGGAGAAAGACAAGAACAGGAGGTCAGAAACAATGCGACATCAGCACATTAACTGCCTGTGGAGTAAAGAGGACAGCCTTAATATATGCCTGGTGCAGACAAAAAAAAAAAAAAAGTAATTTAGTCCTTGTTTCTTCAGGTGGTTAGAACCATGGACTTTTCAGTCAGGGAGGCACATGTAGGGGAGAAAATAGAGAATGCCACAAATTAGTTGCCTAACAGAAGACCCTGACTTTATAATTTGGATGTTTTGATACTGCATTTCATTATCCCATGGGTATCCCTGTGTTTGTTTGTTTGTTTGTTCTTTTTATTCAACAAATATAGAGCAAATAATATATAAGACAGTCTTTCAGGGAAAAATAATATGGATACGGATCCTATCCTCAGGCAGATAGATTCTGGGCTACACCAATTAAGCAGGCAGCGGCTTGGGGGTGGATGGAGTTTGTTCCCTGAGACAACAGAGATCTCAAGTGAAACCTGTAAGGTGGGAAGTGGTTAGTTGACAAGGAGATTGGAGGAGGAACTTTCCAGAAACATGAGGCCACATGGGCAAAGGCCTAGAGGGGAGTGGAAACATTCTGAGAAGCTTGGAAGGAATGAGAAGGGTGGGTGCTGTCACGAGATGATACTAGGGAGGCCAGCAAGAGTGTGGTCACAGAGCCATGGAGCGCCATCTCCTATAGATGAACCATGGCCCCTCCTCTGTAGGCATGGACCCATTGGTGACTCTGCTCTTTTGTTTCCATAGTGTAAGGCTTGTTCTCACAGCAGGGCTGTTGTTGACTGAGTGTTCTAAGATCTGGCTTTGGAATGAGAATTTCCTGGTCACCTAAGGGCCAGGATGATTGTCCAAACATTGTCACTCCCCTTGAACATGAAGTCATACACAATGTCACAGGAACATATCTAATTTGCTTATGCTTATTAATCCCGTTTCTTACATAGATGCTCTGCGCATGTATTTTCTACATCAGTCTATCAAGAGAGCAATTTCTTAAGTTTTATTGTTTTATATCTTATTTACAAACACATCAGATATGTTGGCCAGTTTCCTGGGCTATGATGAGTTAAAAGTTATTAGAAAAATATTCTCAGGTCAATATCTCTGATATCTTTATCAATGTGCTTATACTATTAACAATCAGACTATAAATTTTAAAAATACTTTGATAGATGTAATTCACCACAGCTAAATTATTAGCATTTCTCTAGGTCAGATATTAGCAAACTAGGGCCCCTGGGCCACATCCAGGTGGCTGCTAATTTTTGAACAAAGTGTTATTGGAAAACAGCCTTGTTCATTTGTTTGCAGGGTTTATTACTGCTTTCATGCTATAGGGGGAGAGTTGAGCAACACAGACAATATGGCCCATAAACGAAAACTATTTATTTCCTGGCTTTTCATAGGAAAGGGAAAAAAAAAAGTTCTAAATGCCTATCATTTGTTAACATTGGTGTGATTTTTAAATGATACTTGAAAAGTTCATTATGAGGGTCTTTAAACAATGGATCTGAAAACTGAGTATTTTTCAAAGAAAATTTATATCCACACCAGTCAGCTAAATTTTCATAAATGTTCATAAAAAGTTGCCCTTTGTGTAGAGTTCAGGAAGAAATGTAAGGGATACAAAATGAGAGAGAAGAATATGTAACATTTGTAAAATCTGAAATCTAGCAGTGAGTAAGTAGTGTTAATAGGAATGATAAGGAAGGAAAGAATAGGTGGTATTTTGATTTGCCCAGGAGGCTGGGCTGGAACTATTCTCTTAGGCGTTCTCAGGGGCTGATCCTGTACTCTGACCATAACAGTTAACTAAAGATAAGAGAAAGGCTTGGAAAAGAAGAGATTTTGTAGCACATGAAAAGAATTAAGAGAGCGACCAAATTATTTATTGTATTTTTAGGATAGAATCTGGTACACTATAGAAAATGGAACTAGATTCTCCTTTCAAAATTTTTATACCAAAGGTGTCTTTAATGAATGTGTTTCAGAATGTTTATATCTTAAAGATTCTTGATTTTTAGGGTACTTGCTTTTATTTGAGCCTTAAAAAAAAGAACACGAAACTTTTTTTCATATAATACTTGGTCTTTTCAGAAGGTTTGATTACTATTGGTAAAAGTATCTGAAATTCTGGAAAAGAAGTCATTTTTTAAAAAATTTTTTTATTCTACTGCATTTTCTGATGATTCAGTCACCCCTTCCTAGCCTGAGGTTAATACAAATAATTTTTCTGGCCTCTGGCGAACATGCACAGCTTCTGTTCTCCTTCAGACATGAGGATGAGCTGAAGCCATGTGGACCCAGGTTGAAACAGAACAAAATGGATGGCCTAGAGGAGAGGGTTTTGCACAAAATTCATTTCTTGTTACTGTCTTTTCGCGTTTCTCCCAGAATGAAGGAGTAAATGAGCAAGCAGGTGGATAGAAGAGATGCCGAGAGCAATTCAGTTGTACGAAGTTTATAGAAAGTCAGCTTTAGAGGGGAGCTAGTCGTTAACTGTAAGAAGAGGGTCACTTTAAATTAATTCTTAAGACCCAGCACATCAGTTCACAGGATGGGGCAGGGACCCTGAGAGGCTGGGTCATAACCCACATGCAAAAGGATCAAGGTTTAATTTTGATGGATATGCTGCTGACCCATCAATTTAATTTGCTCTTTCAAGTCCCTAAGAAAGTAAAAGTCAGTATTGGGCTGAATCCGTTCATGAGTTAACTGAGAATGTAAAATCCATTCAGGTTGTGCTGAAACCCCCAATCTGTTGTTCATGGGGCTCTTTTATCTGACATAGGCAGGGCTGTTTCCATGCATGTGTTCTGTTTTCATTACCCAAGTAATCTTTCAAAATGAGGTGTAGGTGCAAATTTTTCGCAGTGGATGACAGAAATGACTGAAATGTTTGTGAAAATGTGTAATTTCTGAGATGAGACCCAATGTTTGCTTTGTGTGTCGTCTGGTAAATGATTCAGCTTTTAAATTGCCATTAGTAGTGATATTAGAATAAATGTGCCACAGATAGGTTATTGTTAATTTGGACTAATGAAAGTGACCATCAGAGAAAATGTTACAAATGTGGATCATCCATCCTTCCATAAAAAAGAGCTTTATTAAAGCAAGTGTATATAAATGATGTAAAATAATGCTTAGCAAAATATTTTTAACCGATGTACTACTGCTTTGTTGGTTAAGAATTTGTGGGTACTTAGTTTTGTAGAGATAGCATAGTTATAGCACTTGACCTTTCTTTCAAAACAAACTTAATTCCCTGCTACCGTACTTGCTTATGGCATAAAAAAATTCAGTAACTTTTCCTTTCACAGTAGTAAGCTTTAACTTTGGAAGGTTCCTTTTTTCTACAGAAAAACGAATTGTTTAGTTTCACATCATAGAGGATGATTTTTGTAACGTGTCTCCAGTAGAAATACGTGATGAATTTATTACATGCAGCAGCTCTTCTTGTAACTGGAACCACTGTGTTCATTAGAAAACAAATACTCATGTATATTCTCATTTTATACTTACATTTCAGTACTGAAGTATTTTTATTCTCTAGTGGAAAACTGGTATGGACTTTCAATATTATTGATATTTTTTTTCTTTCAAATGTATTAAACTGGAACTTTTTACAAAACTTCCGTCGCGTTATAGTATGTAAGTTGCGTTTACTGTTTCTGATTATCTGCAAACATACAGAGCCCATTGAAAACTTAGGGTAAGAGTCCATCCTTGTCACACAGTATGAGAGGCAGTGCCTCCCTCCTTTTGTAAAGTCTTGAATAGTCATCCTATTTAATAACTGTGGAGGGTAAGGGAGAATTACACACACACACACACACACACACACACACACACACCACCATTTACCATCTCTCTCCCTCTTCTCTCCTCTCCTCCCTCCCGATCATAAACGAAGTATGGTCCAGGCAAACTCAGTCTTCACTGCTAAAGCAAATAAGTGGCTTATCACTCTTCTCCCCCACCCCCACCCCACTTTGGTGTTTGCTTCTGTATTAAAATGTGCTTGAGGTTTTCAACATCCCCAGAACATTGACTATTAAGAGGCAGAAAACATGCAATTTATAGCAGATGGGGACAGCCTTTTCTGGCACTCTGCTGCTGAAATGGGATCAATCAACAGCACTTCATGTTCTATTTGTCCAAAAAGAAATCCACCCAGGGAAATCCTGTGGAACTGTGCCTATTAGGAAGACACCTTAACACGTTGCTTTAAATAAAAGCTCACCCGTTGGCATTAACCTGGAAGAAAAAAACTTCCCCCCGCCCCCCAATCCTCTCCCACTTACTTGTCTTTCCTACAACTCTTTTGATCTCTCGATTCTTTTGGCTGGTAAAGCACAAAGCACAGACAAGTCACATAGCATCATAATGCTTCGACTTTGAACCTTCTTTTTTCCCCTTCCCAAATCTTGATCCTCCTCATCTTTTCCGCAGACTGTATTTGGCAAAGATCCAACTCTTCTCTTTTCATTTGCCATTCCATCTGGGCTGCCTTCTCTTTAATTTTCGTTGCCTCTTCCTCCCCTTAATTTTAGAGTGTTAGGCTGGGACTGAGCATCAGGAGCCAGAAGAACCCCCTCCCCGCCCCCCAACATGCCTCCCAGCACCTTCCACTGTTCTGTAAACTCATATGCCCAGGCAGAGTGAGGTTCTGGGGGTGACGGAATAAGCGGAGGGTCCGACATGGCCTGGAGCTGATCCCTCTTCTTTCTCCGATTCCTGTGACTTTTCAGGTGCAAGGTGGACATCGCGGCCCTGCCACTCAAGCAGGTCAACTGCTTGGAGCTGCCTCTGGACAGCTGCCCCGGGGCTCTCGTGGTGTTGATCACGCTCACTCCGTGTGCGGGAGTCTCTGTCTCGGATCTGTGCGTGTGCCCCTTGGCCGACCCCAGTGAGAGAAAGCAGATTGCCCAGCGATATGTGAGTACCTGACCTTGTTACACTGCCCTCACCCTCCCGCCACCCCCAGTTATAACCTGCACCGAACTCTGCGAATCGAAAGACATGGCATAAAAAAGAGAGCTTTGTCCAGAGTTTCAGGAGGTGTCTCATAAAACAAGACATCAGACCTAGAGGTGCATGCGTTAGTGAGAATAGGTGAAAGTAGATTAAGAGTTTGCCCTCCTGCTGTTTTAAAAGCCAGCAAAGTTATTTTGAATTTTCAACTGTTAGGAACTCTGGAGAACATTGAATTCCTCAAGGAGGCAAACTGTTGTTTAGCATGTCTGCTTATGGAAATTGGAATTTTAATATCAGCTCAAACAAGTAGCTTAAAACAAAAACAGTCACGAATGATACTTTTCCAGAACCTCTTAGATTCAAGTGAGAATGTACTTGTGTCTTATAAAAGCAGAGCAAAGCCCGAGACAGGCACAAAAGACTTGTCTGTCCCAACCTGCATATCGGTGGCACTTGGAGATTTTTGCCTAAGTAGTCGCCAAGGACTTAAAAGTCCACTCAGCATTTTAAAATCAAATAGCTTTGTCCTCTTCATGTTTTATTTGTACTCTGGATAACCAAGTGTCTCTATTTGTATTCTGTTTTTATCCCATCTTCTTTGTAAATCAATACATTTATTTCATTGCCACATGTGAAAGACGTGCTTTAGGAAAGTGACATGAAAATGAAGCAAAGACTAATCTCTATTTCATGGGAATATTATTCTCAGCGTAAACTTTGGTGCCTCCAAAACCCTTCACGGGGCAGGTGAATTGATTAATTGAAATATTCTTTGTCTTCAGGAGCACGAAAACTAGCCACATATCTTATTGTCAACACATATTCTTCATGGGATGTTGGCATTCACCAGGGATGTTTTGACAGAATGCACTGTTAATATTGGTTAAGCCAATGGAAATGTGATGGTGAGCGTAAAACTTTACTCCACACTTTTCCATGGATAAATTGCAAAATTTACCAAATTCATAAGGAGTATTGGTAAGGCAACACTAGATAATATCATAATGACTTCTTTGAAGAATGTCTCAGGGTTTAGGGAGCCCTAATTGAAAAGAGCTTTACAGAGGTGAATTAAAATAGAAATATCAAGTGTTTTTTTCCTGCTAGCAAGCTAGGCAGCATGTGAGAGAGAAGGAATGCTTGCTTGCTGTATTATAAGACACAAGTTCCAGACACCTGTATTTGTTGTTGTTGTTTTTTTGCTTTTAAGAACAGACAATCTTCAAAGGCATTTGTACCTCTAAATTGTAAAAGTATTTTATTTAAAATGTTTTCATCTTAGCATAAACACTAGTTTTTTTGTTTGTTTGTTTAGTTGAAAATACAGAACAGAAACAACTTTCAAAGATTTTTAGGAATGGTGTATATTAGATTAGGCAAACCTTAACTATTAAGCTTTTGCTATTCTACCTGAAATGCTTCAGTAACAAGGATTTGTCTACCCTTCCATAAATCCCCGAAGCCCGCTTATCACCAGTTTTTGATGATCTAATAATGATGGAAATACTGTATCCAAAGGTTTGAAAGCAACATCTTATTTAGCAGATGCATTCTGGAGCATTTATCTCCTTCTCTCTTTCAGGCTCAATTTCTGAAGGATACAATGTGCACAGGTGTCTAAATATTACTAATACTTGCTTAAGACTTTTCAGTAGATACAAGCTTTGGCTCACGCCAATGAAAGTTAAAGTACATATGAATATAGGTTGATGCTTGGTGCTCCGGCTCTAATTTAATGAGCTAGCTAAAACATGGACCTCAAAACTCTTATTTCCATCCCCATTCTCTTTTCAGTGGTAATCAGTATTTATGAAGGGTTCAAGTTTAGTTCTCTGGTATCCATATGGTTTGCACTAACTAGGTCAGAATAATGGTGCCTTTTGGGTGATTTAGAAGTTTCGTGAAAGAGAAAGAAGGGGGGAAAGAGAATGAAGTAGTTCCACACACATTTTCCCGGTGGGATGTCTGTGCTTTCACCAGGGGGCGATGTTAAAAGCAGATTGTATGTGTTTGTAATTTGCTCATTTTGAAGCTGTAGTTAATTAATTCTCAGTCACTTTTAATCTGATTGCTGTTGATGCCTAACTATCCTGTTGACTGATATAATGTATTCTGGAGCATTTCTAAGCATTGCCAGAGAAAGGTGATAAATCTAGAATGTGCTGCCTGTCGGACTTGATGTCATTAAATAGTGTGTTAGAAAGCCATTTTCATGTGTGATCCACTTTTCTCTCCCCCTCAGTGCCTACAGAACTCCCTGAAAGATATGAAGGACATCGGCCTTTTACAAGTGAAGGTTTTAAAGGCAGTAGACCTCTTAGCAGCAGATTTCTCAGGTATAAACCATTTTCATTTTTCATTCATTTTTACTGCTCTGAAATGATTGTATAGCAAAACAAAATGCTTTAATAGGTAGAAGCATGCACACAGCAATCATTCTCTTTTAAATTGAGTAACAGAAGGAAAAAGATGCAGACAAGCCCCTTTATTCCCCACTGGGTACACATTTTTCACAAAGTTATTTTGTTTTAAGTAATTGTACTATGATTCGTTCACTGGGCTTTCAGAGATATTTGTCATGGCTTCTTTATGTGTTCTATGAATTTTTTGAGAAGGCTTTTCTATGGGACCTCAAAAGACAGATTCAACTTCTTGCCTTCCTCCTTACTGTGCTCTATGCTGAAAGTTTCTGTCTTCACAGTTCAAGGTTGTATGGTCTGTGTAAAGCTGAAGCTGACACTTTCCCGTAACAGTAACCAAAGTCTTGGCCATGGACCATTTTGCAGTGGTCATTGCTTTATACAAAATTTCTCTTGCTGCATCACTAACTTAAACTTCTAGAGGTAGGTGACAGTAGACATGCTTCCTGCTCGATGAGGCTTGATTGTGAAGCGTAATCGAGATGTTCCAGTTCTGATTGGAGGATGACTCTCCAGTCATTGCCAAATTATCCCCTTGTACTGACTATAATTTAGACACCTACATGACAGATGTTATTGATCAAGTAGATTGATGAGTAGAAATAATATTATACAGCATGGTTCCAGTGACATAGTATTACATTATTTTTTTCCTCCTAATTTTAGAATATGTTTTTTTCTCTTCCCAACAGAGACAATTACACTGAATTTGTATAACCTCTGAATCTTTGTGATTCAGTTTGAGGAAGCTCAAACTTTGGAAAAAATTTTAATTTTAAGCACTTCACGTTGCAAAAATGATGGAAAACGTAAACTTTGTTTAGAAAAAAGTTCTCTTCATTCTCCTTCAAAAAATCAACCAAAGGAAGTCACGCCTGAAATAAGGCGATCTCACTCTTAAGGAGATGCCCTGTGCGAAGATGCAAAAATGGTTTTTGACCAATAGAAATGTGTAATTTCTCAGGGTTGTAGTTACAAATGTTTATAGTCTTCATATTGATTTAAAAACTTTCCTTTGTTTTAAAACATAGTTTATTCAAACTGGTCACATGTGCCTTTGATATTAGCAGTTTTGCCATTACTAAAGCACATTTAGTTATCTTTCAGTTTTCCAGACCAAATTAGTTCTACTTCCATCTAAGTAATTAGATACAGCACTTTTAAAACCTATGATTGTTGCTATCTCAGGAAATGTTGTCTCAGCCCCGAGAAATCATTTATGTCTTCAAGCAGTGTTTTTAAAAATTCTTTCTGTAGTTGTATATCCTGTGATCTTCCAGGAATTAATTGTCATGCATGAAAAGTTTTTTTAAAGGTTTGTTTACCACCAAATTCATATGTGGAGACACTTTGTTAAAACCTACTTTATTTTACCCATTCTATCAGATGGCCTCCATAAAGCCCTCCAAAACTAAGATTTATGGAAGTTGTTTTAGGCCAATGTATCTTCTTCCATGAGTAGTTTGATTATTAAACTATAGTAGAGAAACATGAACAATGGGAGTTTTTATAAAGACCATATTATAATAAAGGCAAAACCTTCTTTTGGGAAAAAAATCATCTTGGGGGAAAATGCTGCCATCATTTTGTTGTTTTCTTCATATTCAGGGTATTCCGTAGATAGATATAGAGTGGATGAATATGAGTACCAAAAGGTTCCAGTAACAGAAAGCAGTGGTTAGGAATTAAATAACGCTGTGTGGTTTGACAAAATGCCCCAGTGTTTTACTGTCTATTATTTATGAGAAAGTCCTCACTCTTCTGAATTGAAGCAGAGATCCGTGTCATTAGCTAAACATGTCTTTAGACCATATTGATCTTTATTTTTAGAATCAAAGTTCACAGTGCGTGTTTCTTTATAGGTCCTCAGGCTCCTGTGTGGATCCCATCAATTCCCAACCAGGGTATTACATTAGGGCAGGCATGTCCAATCTGTGGCCTAGGACAGCTTTGAAACATGAGATTTTTTGTGACCTTTTTTTTTTTTTTTTTTTAAGCTCATCAGTTATTGTTAGTGTTAGTGTATTTTATGTGTGGTCCAAGACAATTTGTTTTCCACTGTGGCCCAAGGAAGCCAAAAGGTTGGACGCTCCTGCTTTAGGCTAACAAAGTGGGCCTGATCCAGAGCGTTGTAATTTTTCCATGTGAGGACACTTTACTGTGGTCGGCACACATGGAGAATTGTTCTGGATAGCCTTATTATAACTGATAGAAATATTGTGGAAGCTGATGGAATTGTAGTAACATGTTTGTAGGGCTTTCATCATTCTGTTAGTATTGAAACCACCTTGGCCACCATTGGCATAGTGCACCTGCCAAAATTCGACACCAGATCCATAACCCTTTGCTCATATTCTTAGAATCAAATGGTGGGCCTCACACATTTTCCTTCCTGATAATGAAGCTTTCTGAAATTATTTTTAAAAATAATTTTAATGGATTGTATTGATAGCCTCCCCTCCCCCTGCCTCCTTCCAAGGAACCTTCCAGTGTTAAGACTGGCTATTCTTTAGTCTCTTCCTGTTTTATTCTTCCACCCTGTTGCCACTACTAAGATGCCCCTATCCATTCAGAATTCTGGCATAAAATAAGGGAGATAGAAGCTCAGGAGAGTTTTCTTTACCGTAGCAAAGAGTGAGTAGCCTTACAAGCCCACCTCAGTGGGGATAGTAATTTGACAGCACAACATTGTATTGATCTCAGTAGCCCTTCTTCTGGTAGCCCAATCCTGTATGCTGTGATGGGAAGATGGAGAGTTATTAGGAGGCAATGCAGGAACAAAACTGGAAATACCATCTTTACTCATAATTAGAGTTCCTTGTTCTCTAAGTACTTTTTATTTTAATCCTCACATCTTTTTGGCACTATTTTTTTTTTCCATACCAAAACCCACTCATCAAATGCAAGACATTTTCACATAATTTATATCTGAATCTTCTTGATGTCTTGTCAGTACAGTTGTCACTTTGTTCTCTGTTTCCAGTGTTAATAAGACAATGACCAAAGCTTCAATATCTGTCAGAGGAATGGGGAAGCCACTATATTTTCAGATTAAAGAAAAATGCATGTTATTATGAAGTTGCCTTATTTGATAATAAGCATGTTAGGGTCATAACAGTGCCTGGTCCAGGAGCACAAAGACATATTTAATTTTAGAATGCCCAGCTTTTTTTTGCTTTTTCTTTTTTGGAGTGACCCCTGTTGAACTTCTCAAGTGCTTTTTGAGTTTGTCTCTACCTGAGAGTACTTAACATCGTGGTAGATCTAATGATATTGAGAAAACATTCGTTGAGCACTTACTGTGGATCAAACACGCCCTTAGGAAGCTTATAATCACGTCCCCCTTCCTCCTGTCCTGCAGAATGCAAGGAGGGGGCGGTGTGTGTCACTGAAGTAGATGAGGACCTTGCTCAAAATCAGGGCGGCATTTCCAGCTCTCTGGTTCCTTGGCAGTGCCATTAGGAGGAGCTCTTGGTCTGTCTCACACACAGGGTTGATCTCTCATGACATGACCATGGTGATGTTCTCCATCCATTCATTTAGTACTGGGACTTATGTCTTAAGTAAACCAATGTCCAGTTTACCGATTAAAGATGAAAATTTGTCCCATTCTTTTTTGTCCCTCATTTTTATGGGACAATCCCTATGTATTATGGTATAGAATGGATATAAACAGAGACCCATTGTATAAATCTTGGTCTTACCACTGGTGAACCTTGGGTTTATTACAAGCCTCCTCTTCCTCATGGGTATTTTGAGGGTTAAATTAAAACCTAAATGAGCATGCCTGACACATATTATATGGTCAATACACACTATTCCCATTCTTTATTAATTTTATTGGTGCACAGTTGATTACAGGGAATTTGCCAAGTTATTGCTTTATGGATATTTTGCTCATAATTTCCCTCCTGTCACATATAATGTTGCTAATCATTTTCAGCTATTCAGCCACTTTTAGTTACCAGCATATAGATCTGCCTTTCATGGGTCATGTACTTTAATCATCTGCCAAAGAACATGGACTCCTGTTGATGTAAAGTTTGGGAATATGTAGAAGACTTAGTAGTTCGTAACTTACTATCACCATGAGAGTGAATGAATTCAGTTCTTTTGTGCTATTCTATGGATTAACAAAGGAATCATTTTGTTCTTGGTGGCTGGGTTCCCAGTAATATCTTAATTTATTCAGCAAATATACCTCCTCTGTGTGAGAGTCTGTGGTAGGTCCTGCTGACATGATGAGGAATAGGAATGGGCCCTTTTGCCCTCATATGAAATGACTAATTAAACCAGTGGTGTTGGTGAGAATTATACGCTGGGGTCAAGAACATATGGCCTTCTGGGCTTCAGGCCAACATCTGTATTTATCTATGCATATCTTACACTTCCTGATTGCCACTGTTTAGTTGTATATGTATTTGGTTGTGTGTCTGCCTGTCTGTCTATCTATCTATCTATCTATCTATCTATCTATCTATCTATCTATCTATCTATCTATCTATCTACCGTATCTATCATCTATTATCTATCTGTATCTATCATCTATCTATCTATCTATCTATCTATCTATCTATCTATCATCTATCTATCTATCTATCTAGTAAATAAATTGAAGTCTCTGGTCCGTCTTCGTCTCATTGAGAAGGACTTACTCATTTCTGCAAGCCAAATCAGTCCCTGCTTAAACCTTGCTTAAGATTCACCTCTACTGTGAATTCTTTCTAGACTTTAACCAACCAAAGCAAATTTATCTGATCTTTAGTTTCCTCATCAACAGCATCCACTATGGGGAGCCAAGAATGTCCCTGCTGTCCTCTCTCACTGGGCCATGGCACTCTCCACAGGAGATTGGGGGGGGGGGGCTGCATAGGTTGGGGGTTGCCTGTATCAGGGCCCTAAAATGAATTGCAGGGCTAAAAATGGAACAGAAGTGTATGGGTGTAGAATATAAGAGATATAGGGAAAGTCTACAGTCAGAGGTCAGAGATGGGAGCCACTCCGTTCACAGAGAAAGTATGTGGGAAGTTTTAACTGAAAAGATGACATGTGCTGAAAAGCAGAGATTATTCTGAGAGTCTCTTGAAGGTGATGGACATGGTGGTCTGTGTACATCTAGGGCCTGGTTCAGCACCAGGAGTAGAGTGGGTTCTTAATAAATATTTGTCAGATGAATAATATGACCTCTAAAATACACTTATGACTTGTCACTCAACTTCTATAACTGATATAAAGGTAAAATTATTTAAATGAGAAACCTCTACTGGCCGTTCAAGGAATGTAAATGAATTTTAAAGTGGTGTTGAAAATAGCAAAGGCTATTGAGTGCAAGGTGCTAAAACACCATGAAACTGAATTGCCAGTGGCATAACCATGTCAAGGTGACATGGCCTCTGGAGGTGGATGAGGTCATCTAAACGTTTTACCTATAAAATTCACTGAAACAAAGAGATTTGCTTGGTGCTGTGTGCTCAGTACCACTGAGGATCACTTAGACACTCCATTTTATTATGGGAAATAATTTTTATCCTGAAAAAAAATAGTCATTACTTAAAACTTTATTGAAAGTTCCCATATTATCTGGAACCTTTTAAAGGAAAAGAAATCAATTCATAAAGTGTCCATAAATTACTCTATAAATGTTTGAATGTCTTTGTTTCTTCCTCCTCGATGCCTGTTTATGTTGTAATATTAATAAATGCAGCATTTTAATGAGCTTTGACGGCATTATCTTCAGAGAGTTGGTACAACGTGCCCCTTGGAGACGCATAACTGAGGTTCCTGGTTCCTGGAAGGAAGTCTGCTCCTCATTAGCTGGGACAGCTAAGAGCATGCTGGCTCAGGAGAAGGGAGGCTGCAGCTCCAGCCCACCTGTGTGCCTGCTCACGTCTGGCTGGCTGCCCCTGCCCTGCTGTGGAGTAACCCCAGGGCTTTCATTAAAAGTGTCAGACCCTTTCCCCAGAGCAGATGCTGATGGAATGTCATGTTGGTATCTCTTGGAGGAGCCACGCTGACACTTACTAGCAGTCTGACAAATGGATAAATAGCTGTTTTAGCTTGGATGGAGGAATACAGCGCTGTATACCTGAGCATTAAGCCAGGCGCATGCATTCTCTTCTGTGTTTACGGCTATTAAAGAGGCAGTATATGCTATACCAGCAGGTCTTGCCCCCCTGAATCCCTAGCTGATGCCCTGTAAATCATAAAGGACCAAAACAGTCTTTAAGTAACTGAGACTTATGCCGATTGATTTTTCTGTTGGTCTGATTTTGGCTGTCCAGACCTCTGACCCTCTTGTAGGTTTGGGTCATCTCCCAGTATGTGTTTTGGAGAAGGGACTGGGTCAGAACCCACTTTCATTCTGGAAGCTAAAAGCTGGTACTCACTTTGTGAGCCCTGGCAATTAGGGGGCAGGTTTGTGGCCATACAGGAACAATCGGATGCTTTCTCTGAGGCCTTTCCATCTGTATCTAGTGGGGCAAAGGTGTAGAGGTAGAGAATTCATGTTGGAGATAGCCGGACTCAACACCTACAGACAGGAGTACCTATGGGGCCAGTTGTCCCGGGAAGCAGAGCTCACACCACACTTGTCCTGGGGTGTGATATGGACCGAGGTTCTTGTGACTGAGTGTCCTGAAGCAGTTCTCTGGTGTCTAGCGATTTCTCAAGTCTGATTTCACATATTTTCAATGATTCTGTGAACTGCTTGATAGTATTTTTGTACATTCCCTTTCTGCTATATTCAGACAGGGACCATTTCCATTGTTGGTAACTGGCAACTCTAACTCATTCACATATGTCCATGGCTCGGTCACAAGCTACTGGCTTCTGAGATAGTAATAGCATTGACGGGAAGCCGGGATGGCTCAGCGGGTTAAGCACTCGCTTTGCAGCCCCAGGGACTCCTCAAATCCTGTCCCCGGCCCATGTGGACCCATATGCCGAACTGGGGTGTGCTTCCCATGTGGGAGGCTCCCAGTTCAGTTCTTGCCCCCTTGTTTGGCCCCTGGCTCGAGGGGGAGTGCTTCCCATGTGGGAGGCCCCCAGCCCAGCTCCTACCCTGCGCAGCCCCTGCTCACCTATGTGGAACAAAACCATGTTGAAGACTGATGATGCACAACTATGGAGACTGCTCTGGGCCCTCCCCCTTTTCTCTGCCTCCCTCTGTCTCTGTCAAAAACAATAAAATGAATCTTTAATTAAAAAAAAATAATAGCATTTACTTCAAAGCTTGGGCCAGGCATTCCAAGTGTCCAGGCCACGGATTGGTTGTATGGAATTCTCCATTTAAAACTGACTTATGCATTGGCTCTTTTTTTTTTTTTTTTTTAAGCTATAATCTTTATGGAGGCTCCTGTACTCGTCTGTCTCTCTGTTGATGTGCAGAACCTCAGAGCTCCTGCTTATTAAGTGAATTAGATGTGTTTAGTGACCCAAATGGGAGGCCAGTAGGTCAAGAGGCCTGAGTACTCGCTGTATTAAGCCCTGGCCTGGGTTGCCTTGGCCATTTGTTGAAGAAGCATCTGTCCTTATGCCCCCAATTAATTTCGTATGCACCGCTTTGTAAATCACCAGTGTGTGCAGAGGCAGGCGACGTGTTCACGTCGTATGGACGTTATAGAGCCATTCATTCTTTCCCTGACAGTTCTGATTCTAGATCCTTCTTCCAAACCCCAACCAAAGGGGAGAGAATTGTTACTTGGTCATTTTATGGGCCTGGCTTTGGGTTTTGGAATCTCTGACCTTGTTTGTTTGTTTGTTTATTCTTTTGCGGGCTGTGTGAGGTAGGGTGGAAAAAGGGGGAGGTGAGGTGAGAGAAGTAATGGTAGAGCTTTAGTTTTTTGAGATAAAAAACTTGGAACTGAGTATGAAATTAACACCTTCACGTGCTTATGAACACTGAAGTTGGCATTTATTTCTTCATAAATGTACTCAGTATTAATATGTGGTATCACAAATGCCTGTGGCCACTCACCTCAGATCAGTTTTAACTCAATAGCCGTGTTTACACTTTTCTCACAACTGTGCAAAAGCCTGTAAGTTATCATAGTCTTCCAGTTATAGGAGAATAGTGATCTGTCTTGACTTAAAGAATTTGGGAAGGAAACACAACACAAGTGGACTCACTCATGTGACGAAGCGACACCTGTTCCCCCGACACCTGTGTGGTCGAGGCTGTATGTGGGTTGGGCATCACTGCCAATCTATTAATGATGTTTAAGTCCAACCCTTGCAGGCTCCATTCTTCTCCAAGATGCACGCATGCGCATGAATGCACGCATGCACGCACACATGCATGTATGCGCACACACATGCACACACAGCTTTCATGGAACTTTCTGGAAACAGAGGCACACCTTTACTTGGCAAGCAGAGTTGGTTTTTTTTTGTTTTTTTTGCTTTTCTATATATATGTATATATATATATTTTTTTTGACAGAGAGAGAGAGAGAGAGAGAGAGAGAAAGAGAGAGAGAGAAAGAGAGAGAGAGATACAGAGATAAAGAAAGAGAGAGAACTGAACTGGGGGAGCTCCCAGTTTAGCACATGGTTCCGCACGGGCCAGGGCCGGGATTTGATCCCTGGTCTCTGGCACGGCAAAGTGAGCGCTTAACCCACTGAGCCATCCGGCTTCCCGGCAAGCAGAGTTTTATTATAAAAGCACAGAGCTTTTGTTCTCGTGTTACTTCTGAGATTCGTTTGTCTCTGACCAATGTCTGTGTTCTCTTTCCAGGCAAGAGTGATCCTTTTTGCCTGTTGGAGTTAGGCAATGACCGACTGCAGACACACACCATTTACAAAACCCTCAACCCTGAGTGGAACAAAGTTTTTACATTGTAAGTGCCTTTGGAATATCAAGGGGCGGCTTTAACTGAGAGACCAGTCATCCCTGATACGTTTGGGGTAGGCTAGGGCTCTTGAGTGGAACTTTCTATTTTTATGTGCCAAGAATTTTATTGTTTTTTTTTTTCCTTCAGAAAACCTTTGATTTTATAGACTTTACTGTTAATACTTGAATAGACTGTTTGGACCTTGCAAGGAAGTGTTACAGTGACTAAATTGATCTGTGAGTAGATGAAGCTTCCATATATCCAGATGAATTCATTCCTGGGTTAAAGAAAATTACAAATGTGTCAGTAGATCTGCCTTAAATTCAGGCTTTTTAAAAAAGATTTATGAGAGAGACAGAGAGAAGGGGGAGGGCCCAGAGCAGTCTCCATAGTTGACAGCATTAGTTTTCCATATAGTTTCACTTCACAGGTGGGCTCAGGGCTGCACAGGGGCAGGAACTGGGCCAGAAGCCTCCCACATAGGCCCCAGGAAGAACTGAACTGAGGGCACACCCCAGTTCAGCATATGGGTCCACATGGGCCAGAGCAGGGATTCGATGCTTGGTGTCTGGGGCTGCAAAGCAAGCGCTTAACCCGCTGGGCCAACCCAGCTTCCCCTAAATTCAGGCTTTTATGTTGCAGTATTATTTTAATGCCCGAAGGCTTATATTCTACCAGAGTCTTTTGGAAAAATACAGATTATCTGATTCCTCAAAGACTCCCAAAGGCTTCTGGTATTCTAGCTAATCTGAGTGACTAACCTTCTCCATAGCAATGCCCTGTCCATTCTTTCAAACTTAGGTGTTAGGAGGCTGGTTATATTTTCTACTTTGCTTTAGAGTCCATGGCACCTAAGCATTAAATGGTGGCCCCTGTTGAATCTGGGTGGTACACAGCCTTTACACTGCTAAAGGAATGTTCTGTATGTTCTCATAAGTGAAAGAATAAAGTTTCTTTTGAATGGTGTTGATGGTTCCCAAATAGAAAGTTGTAAAGGATCTAGAAGTCAATGAACTTACCTAAGCAGGTTTGCAGATTGCCTTATACAAGAGTCTCTTATTTGTTAAAGAATTTGCCAATGACCATGGCTGTTTTTGGTCAACATAAAAAAAAAAAAGTTTCTTAAAATACATAGGACTTTTAGTATTTTGTGTTTCCACCATAGCAAGCCTTAGTTGGATCTCTAGGAATAGTGATTTTGATCAGCATATTTTGGGAAGCTGGGATGGCTCAGTGGGTTAAGCGCTCACTTTGCAGCACCGGGGACCGAGGATCGAATCCCGGCCCCGGCCCCGGCCCGTGTGGATCCATGTGCTGAACTGGGGAGTTCCCCCAGCTCGGTTCTCTCTCTGTCTCTGTATCTCTCTCTCAATCTCTCTCTCTCTCTCTCTCTCTCTCTCTCTGTCAAAACCAATAGAAAAAAACAGAACAAAAAACAAACAAACAACAACAAAAAAAACACTGTGATCACCATTTTTTAAAAATGGGAAGTCTTTGTTAAAGTAAAGGAAGTCTTAGTTTTGTTCTCACATGGAAGCCGCTTTGAAATGATTCTCCTTTTACCCTCCACATTCTGTCTCCCCCACTATCTTTCTTCATCCTGTTTCTTTAACAGTCCTATGCCTGAGTGTGCGTGAACGTGGAAAATGTCATAGTAACAAAAGTTTACTTTTTTTTCATACGGATGACTGAATCTTTTATGATGGAAGGTTTGGGAATATAGTCAGTTTGATTTAATTTTTGGAATTTAATTAAATGGTAGTTTTATACTCTAAGGACATACAGACCTTAATTAGTGAAATCGTGTTTTCAGTTCTTCATGGAACAGACTTCACTCTTCACTTGTGTGTTTTTGTATATAATACATGGTGTGTTTCTTATTCAGTCCTGTTAAAGATATCCATGATGTTTTGGAAGTGACAGTGTTTGATGAAGATGGAGATAAACCCCCGGATTTTCTTGGGAAAGTTGCTGTTCCTCTGCTGTCTGTAAGTTACTTTTGTTAATACACAATTTATGAGTCCTTTTACAGTGGAAAAGTTTGTATGGCTTAGACTATGTTGCTTTTATCTTTGTCAAGCTGGGGGGGAAATGCATCCAGCTATAGCAGGAAATGACTGTTTTATTCCTTTTGCTTATCCAGTATTTTCAGTAGTTACAGATAGAAAGTGACATAATTTTCTCTGTGTGTCATTTGAATATTGTTTGAAACCAACCAAAACATTTTGACCAGCCTTTCAGTTCACTCTCAATCTGTTCAGCTTAAGATGGCAGTTTCTCTTCAGTTTCAAGGAATGCATATGACTGATTTGTCATTTGTTAATTAAAAAAAAACAAAACATTTGCATTTCTTTAATCACCTCCTTATGGCCCATTTCATCAAAGATTCATTGCTGGTAACTGGACAGTTGCTCTCAGTTCTAAAGATCATCTTATCAGAAGTTCTGTGTGTCCCATTAGTAGCTGTGTTTGCTTTTAGACTCACAAATGCTTCGTGGAGGAAAGCAGAGAGCGTCTCTTGGAAAAAGAGGCCGTGTCCAATGTCTGGTTAAAAGACAACATACTAGAGTAAGCAGAGAGCTGAATGGACAAATAACCTCTATAATTCAGAGGAGAAAGCAGCACATAATGACCTCATGGGCCAAGGAGGAAAGTTGGGTTCTGAATTCACCTATTAATGGTGCACATAATTGATTAGAATGGATTATCATCTAAAGACTTCTAATATTTGCCCAATGTCCACTTTATTCCTTAAATCTTCTAATCAGTAATACTCGTAGAATACATATACGTCAGAAAACAGGAAGCACCTCTAACAGTGTTCGAAAAATTTCAAGCAAAGACCCCATTTCCTAATAATTACATGAATCAGTAGATTTATTTAACATTTCTATCCTCAATTAAGTGATCCTAATTCTGCTCTGAAAACCAGGCTGGATTCTTCTCATCTATCCAGGTCATTCTTTTGAATTGAAACATATGTTTGCCCACTTAGAATTCTCGATTTAGGGTTGATTTAGGAAGACGTTGAAAATTGGCTTTCTGTAAAGCAAGAAATGCATCTATTTATTATGATTTCCTAATATTGAAGAATAAATCATCTGTGGTGTGATGAGGCTCTACATTCTGAAACAAATCTGAGTCCTCTTGTGTAAGCCATGCCATGTGAATCTATAATCTCAAACACAGGCCTTGGCTTTCTCTGTGAATCCATGTGCACAATAATAGCTTCGCTTAATTAGTTTTATGGGACACATTTTCTATAATTGCTTGTACCAAATAAATGTTCATGCAAATCTTCATTTGCATTTCCAATTAAGTATTTGCCCAAGTTTCACCTATGATGAGATTTGCACATTATAATGGACACGCTTACACAATCACATTTTTTAGGTTAATGCTGAAATCTTGGCCATTAAAATAAATAATATTGATATTTTACTTTGTATTAATATTTATAAATGTATAACTGAATTAAAAAAAATTAACAGTAGTCCCAATGTAGGGCCAAATGGTGATTTTTGAGCACAAACATTCAGCTCTCCTCCCCACCTAATCCTGGCCTAATATGTTCATTGAAATAAATAAAGAAGGGTAAAATAAGGCAAATTTCTCCATTATCCCTGGAAACTACAAAAGGGTACCTTTGATATGCTAGAATTATGATGAACCATATGTGGTGTATAAGGTGGATGATATTTGGTTAAGACAGACAGGCTAAGGGAGAAAGAAGAATTACTAGTAGGGTTCTTCCAGAGTTCCATCACGAAAGGATGGCATGTATGAATCTGAGGATATTATGCATGATGGTAAATGTTAATGAGTTAAACTTTTCTATTAAAAGGGAAAACCTCTTCGAATGAGTGAAAGGGCAAAAGTATCACACATAAATGTAAATAAAAGCTAAGTCAAAGATATACAAAGGAGGTTGTTTTATGGTTTAAAAGAACCAATTTAGTTATCAGTAAGGTTATAACAAACATGAACCTTTATGTGAAAAATTTTCCATAGAAATTTAAGTGTATATTTAAAATATTTGAAATACAACAAAAAATTATAGCATTAAAATCACAAAATGGTAACAATCACAAAATGATCTATCCAGCCTTAAAAGTATCAGAGGCAAGCAATAGACAAGGCTGTGAAGTGATGTTTCTTGAAAGCCCAAATGTTTGGAAGCATAAGTTGTACAAAGTGTCTGTTAGTAGTAAACGGCCCTGCATATACCACCCCACAGGTACTAAATTTCTGGAGATGAGACCCTGCCATTTACTTTTTGTAGCAAGTACTCAGATGAATGTTAGCTATACTAAAGTGGTGATTCTCAAACTCTAGAGAATAAGAAATGAGCTTGATAATGTATATGTGTGCACACACATGCGCAAATGTATAAAATATTTCTGTTCAAATACCTATCTTACATGTTCAGATATTTATCCTATTGTAGGTCCAAAATGCCTCAGTAGCTTCCAAAAAGGCAGAAACTATTCTATGATTACAGTACTGTAAAATAGAAATTAATAGCAAAAGTGAAACAAGTACCAAAATACTTGATGAAAAAAAATTCCCAGGGGAAGCCGGGATGGCTCAGTGGGTTAAGTGCTCACTTTTCGGCACCGGGGACCCAGGATCGAATCCCGGCCCCGGCCCATGTGGACCCATGTGCTGAACTGGGCAGTGTCCCCAGTTCAGTTCTCTCTCTGTCTCTGTGTATCTCTCTCTGTCAAAAACAATAAAAATTAAAAAAAAATTCCCAAGTAGCTAATGTAGATACCAAAACTACAATTATAGAAATTAACAATGAAATTGTATACATAAAAACTGTGGATATGGGCCAAAAGTATTATTTAGAGGAAATTCTTTCCTTGAATGTTTTTATAATTAAGAGGCAAAGGTTGGAAATCAATTAAGCATCTCAACTAAAGGAACTAAAATAAATAAAATAAAACTAACAAAATTAGAAAGGAACTGATGCAGATTAAAAAATGAGCAATAACTTAGAAAACATATAAATAGAATATTTGATAAATCCAAGTGTTCTGTGAAAAGCAGTTAAATAGGCAGGCTATTTGCAAGGCTAATGAAAAAAAAAGAGAAATATATATATATATATATATACACTATTAAGAGTAATGAAACATCAAGAATCAGCTTACCTATAGGACTGTAGCAAGTTGGGACGTTACAGAACTTTTTATCCTTTATTCTTGTGTTGGAAGTTCAATTATGTAAAGACTGAAAAATGAAAATATTAAAAAAATTTTCTTTGGCTACCATTTTAGTGTTTATTTATATTAGATATTCAAATACATTGATCTGTTCTTAACCTAAACATACAAAGTGGTATATTTCCTCTTTTTCACAAAAGATATTCTTGTAGTGGACATCCTGAAAAAGTGGAATCAACCAACTGTTCATAAATAGGAGAATTAATAAATTTTAGTTTCTTTATATTTCGAGTATTGTATAGCCATTTAAAGAAATGAGGTAGATTTGTATACTAATATAGACAAATTATCTATTATAAAATTATATTGATAGACACAAAAGGAAGTTGCAAAGTACATACAGTTTGATACTAAAGCAAAACAATTAAAATACTTTTTTCAAGGATATATTTATGAGTATGAATTCTCAGTAACAATATAGGAAGGATCCATGCCAAATTTCTATCTAGTTTCCATCCAGGGAGAGGAGTTGTGGTGGTATGGAAGTTCAAAGAGACTAACTTTTTTTCCCTATCATTTTTCAAACTTTTTACACATTTTTAAACTTGTAATTTATATGTTTTAAGATAATACTGTATTAAAGTACCAAATATGAATAGCCTTGATTATATTTCTGCCTTTAATCACTCTTTAATGTCCCTAGGTGAATTCTGGGCTTTGCTAACACAATACTAGGACATTGAGAAGGAGGAAATGATCATTTACCAAATTAAAATTAAAAAAAAGAAAACAACAAAAAACAAAAACTTCTTTTACTATAAAATATTTCTTTTTATATTGATACCTCTTGTTCTTCTGTTGACCTTCCCTAACCCTTAAGAAATCATGGACATTTTAAGATAACAGAACAATGCCTGCGGGTTGAAGCAAAGCTAAATTGGACGAAAGTCAGCTTTGGCAAATTGTCATGCTGTTTTTGTATTTATTTCTTTCAACTTTAACACCCACAATTTATTAAGTGAGACAGTGGATAAAAGAGGAAGCTCAGAATCCTGTTTGGACACTGTTTAGGAAGGAAACCAGGTCTTTATGGGACACCCCCTTCCTCTTAGCCACTGGCCAGGAAAACCATCTTTCTGTTGAAAACCTATTCATTCTAGAGAGGTGGGGTGACTTTGGGAAGGAAGGTGACCTCTCCCTTGTAAAGTAGAATGGCTGTTTCCCACTGTGACTTATTCAACTCATTTCCACCACTGTTTATAAGAACACTTGTGCTGAATGCTTGTAGTGACAGCAATAGTCATTTAAAATATGGCTCAAATTTCAGGGCCTCCAATTTCCTATGTTATTTCAAATCTTTGGGCATTACAATCCCAAATGGAGCTTTGGGTCAGCTCAAATTTTGCTGATATCCTTTTGGAGTTAACAGGTATGCCTCCTACCAGCCAGAGGTTGATACACGTCTGCCACTACTGTATATAATAAAGCATTGCTGATACCAATTTTGAAAAGAGAATGCCTTAGTGGAGCCAAGTTGTTTCCAAAATGATACAGGATATGCTTTGCTTAGATGCTGTACATGCTCGAGTCCACAGCTAGATTTGTAATATGTGGAACTGATGTGGCAGGTTGGCCAAGAGAGAATATCAGAGGGTCTTGTTTATTTTGAAGGTTTGTCGGCACTTTTCGCACTTTCAGTGATTTTGGATTTTTGACCTTAACTTTAGCTACCTTGATTGTGTTCAATTTGCATTTCTCCATGGCTGTGAAACACTGATTGTTTCATTAAAATCAGTTCCTTTATTCGTTTCTTAAACATATTTTAATAACCTCTTTATTTTGGAATAATTTTAGATGTAGAGAAAAGTTGAGATAATATGAAGTTCCCATATACCCCTCAACTAATGTCCTCTAATGTTAACATCTTACATTGCCATGATACATTTGTCACAACGAAAAAACTGACATTGTACATTACTCTTAACTAAACTCTGGTCTTGATTTGAATTTCACCAGCCTTCCCACTACTGTCCTTTCTCTGTTACAGGATCCAACCCAGGGCACCACATTGCATTTATTCATCTTATCTCCTTAGTCTTTTGATTTGTGACAGTTTCCAAGTGTTTGGTTTTTCCCATGACCTTGGCAGTCTTGAATACTGGCCAGGGATTTTGCAAAATATCATCTTTTAATAAATAAAAATGTTTAACCTCTTAGGGTTTTGAAGGCCCAGAAGCCTTAGTAATAATTTGCACCACTAATTTTCCATTCATACATTACTTTCAGCCTGATAATTATAACTTTATCTTCTTAACAGTTATAACAGCATTCTAGAATTGAAAGTTGATTTATGATTTAATATTTACTTCATCTGTGTACAGTCTACATTCTTAACTTTGCCAGTTTGTTTTGTTTAAACCTCACAGAAAGTTTGTGTTTTGCCCATTGCTTATGACAGATCCGAGATGGACAAACAAATTGTTATGTATTGAAGAATAAGGATTTAGAACAAGCTTTTAAAGGAGTCATTTACTTGGAGATGGACCTCATCTATAATCCGGTAAGTCTAACTGGGCCATACCTCCCAGCTTCTGTATATCTAAAATGAAAGGTGATCAGCTTGGAGAAACTCAAACCATTGCAAAATATTTCAGAATTATTGCAGTGAGAGAGAGAGACAGAGACAGAGGGAGGAGAGAGAACAGTGTTTAAAACTCATCCATAAAAATTAGTGCTAGAAGCTCCAGTTTATTAATACCAGTGAGCCAGTAGAATTGATGGCATTTAATTCTCAAAAAATTTAAATATCATGGAAAACATTAAAAACAAAGGAGAAAATTAGTTTTTCAGCTTTATCACATGTCATCTTTTTCCAAGACAGTAGTTGGCCATTGGACAGAGGTATTTTCAAGCTCTGATTTGGTATTTAAATATTGTAGTAAATATTCTGGTATCCAACATTCTTAACACAAGTACTTAATTGGAAACTTCTGTTAAAAGAAGACATTTTCTGTAATGTACCTTAAATTTTTAATTTAATGTAAAATATGTAAATACACATTAATTTGCCAGTCTTGAGGGTGGAAGCCTAAAACGTTTTTTTTTGTTTGTTTGTTTGTTTTGTTTTGTTTTGTTTTGCACAGATTTATTCCTAAGTTCAGTTTCTTTAAAGTAAAAAATATGCTTTAAACATACAGAACCATCTGAATCTAGTTTTACAGATTGTTTTTTCATAAAATCTTTACCTCAGTAACTGTATTTTACAGTGACTGACCTTTATCAGGACTTTCTAGAGCTACGTAAATTTGAACTCTTTTGGTTTCTTGCTTGTATTTTTATGAGTTATATAATAATTAAGTGAATATAGGATTATGGTGATGGGTAAAACTGGCATAAGCAGGTTTGGGAATTAGCACAGTTGATCCTTGGTGGACATACAATGCAACTGTTGTGAGCAGACATTTCTGGGCCCACAGGAGAGTAGCTGACTGGGCTCTCATATGCTGACATCCGCAGAAGGTTCTAGAAAGGGGAAGGAGAGCCCAGGTTAATCCAACTGGTATCTAAATGAATGTAAGGTAAAGGAGCTTTTACAGCAAGTATGAAAATGACTGTTATTTAGTGGCCACACTGGAAACCTATATCATTTTACTTGCCATTGTCACCCCAGTAAATTTAATAAAATTTTTTTTGAAAAGAAGAAAAGGAGAAAAGTGAAGTCCATAGAAACACTGTGCTTTTTAACAATGGTGTCTTTCTAGGTCAAAGCAAGTATTAGGGCCTTCAGCCCCAGAGAAAAGCGCTTTGTTGAAGACAGCCGCAAGCTCTCCAAAAAGGTAGGGTCCTGCAGTGAACTGGCTTGTTGCTACACTCAGCTTTCAGCAGCAGAACTACTCTTGTCATTATTTGCTTCATCTCCACCTTTCTCTGTCGCCTTCCCTCCCTCCCTGCTTCCCTCCTTCCTTCCTTCCTTTCTGCCCTCCCTCCCTCTCTCCTTGCTATCATTTTCAATCCCCACCTCTCCACTTCTTTCTCCTTGTCTCCCCTTCTCTCCCCATAACAAGGACCCCAGTCAGCTCCATAAGAAGGAAAAAAAGACTTAAACCGTATATCGGTTGGATGAAACAGAAGGTGTCAGTCCTGAATCATCCTATGAACAAAAATTCCTAGTGACAAGCCTCTGTATACATTCTGCTGAATGTATTTGTTCTGCCTCCCCTCCTTTCATAACCCTTTCCCATCGGCCCTGCGAACACTCACCTTGGCTTCAGCGTTTTACCCAGATAACTCGTGGATTGCAGTTCTAAACTTACCCTTAAAGCTCCCTGCTTTGAAATGTTTACCACATGAGAAAATAATAAATACTGATCACCAAATACATTTCTGTTGCACAATGATGAGATACAAGGTCTGTTCAGAAATAACAACAAGAACAGTTTCTCTTTTATTTTCACATTGAAAATTTATGTAAAATTATATGAACCTAGCAGTGAGCTGCACGTTGTTTTTTTACTTTTTTCTTTTTTCTATAAATGGGAAAAGACTTAATCACAGCCATTTTTGTCTTAGTCTTTTAAGGTTTCGGGGCGGTATTCTGCCCATGGACTTCAGAAAGAAAATAACCCAGCAGGTCTTTAAGAGATCCCAAGCCCCAGATTTACCCACAGCTGCTCCTTCTACTTGTGTATGGTCTAAATGTGGATTATGTTGGCCTTTTGCCTCATTTGGAATTACCTGTCTCCCCCTCTGCCTGTTACCTAAATTCCTCTTTCCTTAGTTCAACCAGAAGTGAAGGTCTGGGCCCAGCAGGGGAAGTTTCACTTTTTTTTTTTTGACGCGACCTTTACATTTCTTTTCAGTGTACCTCCCTGTCCTGGTCAGACACAGTTCAGGATTTCACTCTGTACCTATTGTCCCTCTTTGGTTGTGCAACTGAGAACAAAGTGTCCCCTTTTGGAAGTGTTTATTACTTCCACCACTTCCTGTGGGGTGAGCAGCTGTAGATGACATAGAGCAGTTACATATCAAGGCATCTTACCATGCTTTTGTTTCCGGTGAACTGGGGCACACACTTGGGAAAGGCCTGAAATGTCTTCTGGGGGGAGCATCTAAATATTTTGCTTTGGTCTGCCATAACATTGAGTGTAATATTTATCTTATGTAATCCGAATAAACCCCTTATTTTTTTATTATTATTACTGCCTTTCGTTCTGTTTACTTGAAAGTTAAAACCTGGGTTGAGGTAGGTGGGGGTAGCTGCTTTGCAAACACATTGAAATGAATCTGCCTACAACTGGGAGAAAAGACATTTCCTATGCCAAATGCGTACCTTCACGTGGGGTGGCTCAGGGGACTTGGGGCTGAGATGCTGGGGCATGTTAGGATCCTCCCCACATGCTTCTCACCACTAGGTGTCCTCAAATTTTCATAAAATGGAAACTTGTGCTTATGATGCAGTCTTAAAACACACTTACTATATGATAGGCACTATTCTGAACCTTTTCATTCTCCACAATCTGCAAGGTTAGTACCAATATCAACACCATTGTATAAGAGAAAGGTTAAGAAACTGGCACGAGGTTACACAGCTAGGAGTGGGAGAACTGGATGTTCTTCCTAGAACTCTACTTTCCTATAGACTTCTTCTGAGCTTGATGAGTTAGAATATTTGTGCATTTCTACTCTAAATCAATCCATTTTCTTCTAAACCAGACAAGATAGACATTTGTTCCCATTCTCTCTGTCTCTGTTTTTCTCAGTCTCTCTCTCCTGCACACACACATACACACACACACACACACACACACGTGTCTGGCTTCTGTAGCTTTTGCCAGCTCAGTTCTGTGACAGCCATTATTTAAGAAGTTCAGGTATTCTCCATTAAAGGAGCTATAAAATGCATTGGATTTTCTTTTTCTCTATGGATGATCATATTTTAAAAGGAATTTTAGAAAAAAAATGTTTTAGGGCTTTTCCTTTCTTTTCTTTTTTTTTTTTTTTTAAATTGGCAGCTTTACAAAATACAATTTAAATGACCAAGATGCCTGATATAAAGAGAATATTTGGAGTATTCAAATCTAGTTCCCTGTTTTTCATTTCTTTTTGTATCAGATCTTATCAAGAGATGTAGACCGGGTGAAAAGAATCACCATGGCGATATGGAATACAATACAGTTCCTTAAAAGCTGCTTCCAGTGGGAGTCCACGTTGAGAAGTACAGTAGCATTCATGGTGAGCTTCCTTTTTCATGTTCAGTGTATTTGCTGCTGAGTCCTGAATCCAAATGCAGATGGGTTTTAATTTGCTGACATGAGGCAGAACGGTGCACATTCAACTTAGCTGAAGTTCATGCACCTAAGGAACCTTCACATTATAAACGGTATCTATTCATCTTTCTAAACTGAATGATTCTAATCCTACCTAGGTGCTGGCATAGGAGATGCCTTTTAAGGTAGTAACTTCAGTGAGATTTACCCTAGGAAATCCCTTAAATTACCCAAAATCTTGCTCCTGTTCTATCTTTTAACAAGTTTAAGGGAGCCAGAGTTCTACATAGTTTTAAATGTTTTGTGGTGGTATTATAGTTATATCTGTATCATCCCTATGTGATGTGTATTTCCCTCCACCTGTTCCAGTGAATTCCAATTTTTTTTAATGGCAGTTAAAAATAATGACTATATGAAGACACAGTTGTTCTAATTTATGTTTT